>JAWNNQ010000895.1:0-53786 GCA_035044765.1 Leucophenga montana | reverse complement strand
GTAGTGCAACGCTACACGAACAACGCAACGAACTCATCGATTTTGGATCCTAAATTCAAAGTATGTGGTAAGAAAGCTTAACTTGATGCACCAAAAATTTGGTTGCAATCATAGTAAAGCAACCGAGCAGTGTTGTGAAAAAAAAATTTTTTTAATGGGTTTTTGGGGTTACACGAAGGAATGTGATCTAAAAACGATTCAAGCCTTGAAACGGAACATAACATCGGTTATTCGGGCCATCGGAATATAACGTCGAGATCCTACGGCACAATCGCGGTGAACATAGCCGGGAAACAATTTTCAATTTTACTATTGTATGACAATTCGAACGCAATAATGAATTTTGAAAAATTGTATCCGGTTGCTTTTTTTTAAAAATAATGTACCGCAGGTCTAGATGGAACACCCTATACATACATACAAAATCTATTTGGTATAAATATTAAGATTAAGGTTAATACAATTTTTTTATAGTTTGTTTAGGTAAAACTATTACTGAGTGTTACTTATACGTTTGTGACTGTTACTTATACGTTGTTGACTCAAAGTACCAAAGTATCGTCTATTTGTATTTTACAATTATGTCTATTGCATACTGAAATGTTACTAAAGCACTTATACATATGCAAATACTTACTTATTTTTTATTTCTTTGTTTAAAGAAAGCATTGAATGTGAATTTCCTTCCAACGGTTGAGCTTTTTGCCAAATCTATATTAAAATAAGTAAACACACTTTTCAAGCCATGTACCCACTTCGATCGCAGTAGTATCAAAACCAAAACTTCATATAAAAACGAGAGTACACAACTTCGTAAAAACGTTAACTTCGGTAGAACCGAAGCTTCAATATTCTTCACACGCATTAAAGAACGTACTGCCGAGACTGTTGAGCTTATGAAGGTCATCTCGCCGAGACAAGCGTATTAATATATTTGTATTTACGTACTGTTGAATTAAGAATAGTTTATTTCATAAAACTTAAATAACATGTTATTAATCTGATCTATGGTCTTTGAAACATTGGCATAGTAATAATTCTCATTTTTTTATTAATATTGACCGGTACCGGTATACCGAAACTAAAATCCAAGACATGTACCGGAACCTAATACCGAAATAAATTGGAACCGCTACAGAACCTTATACGTACCGAAACCGGAACCAAAATACATTTGTGATTTTTTCCCCGATTTAAATTTTTATTCCTTCTTCCGCTTTGAGCAAAAAATATATGTAAAACAAGAAAAAACGTTAACTTCGTTTGAACCGAAGTTCACACGAATTTTTAAATAGTGTTATAAAACATAAAAGTGGGGGTTTAAATAGGGCCTACCCCAAAAAGTGGGCGGTACACGCCACTAGTAGATGTGTATGAAGCCATGTACTAGACGTGCAAGATGTAACCATATCGAGTTTAAAGTTGATATGACGTTTTCCATACAAATGTATAAAAGTGAGCTGTGGGTTAATATGGGACTCCCTCCTGTTAGTCTATGTATGTTAACCGGCTGATCATAAAAAGGCACCACATTGCATTTCAGCCTAATATTGACAGTTATGAAGAAGTTTTCATACAAAAAGTCAAAAGTGGGCAGTAGGTTTGTATGGGAGCTACCCCAAACATTTGGCGGGACCCAAGCATTAATCTATATGTCAAGCATCCGTCCACTAAAAGTTACCATATCAATTATTAAGTTAATATTAACTTCAATAAAAAAGTTTTTCATACAAAAAGTCAAAAGTGGGCGGTGTTTGTATAGGGACTATCCCAAAAAGTGGGCATGGCGGGTCAATCTTGATACTCTATTAAACTGCAATAAAAAGAAGTGTATGTTTCAACTCGATAGCATAAAAATTGATCCCCAAAAAATGCTCACCAACATACAGACGGACATGGCTAGATCGACTCGTCTCGTCGAGCTGATCAATAATATATACACTTTATTGGGTCTACGATGCCTCCTTTAATGCGTTACAAACTTTCAAACTAATACCATTTCACACTAAGTGTAAAAGGTATAAAAATATTTCCCAATGTAAAATGACCCAGATAATATTCACATATACTACATTACAGGTCGCTAATAAAAAATACAATATTCACATATAGCCCGACGTTTAATAATCTTTATATATAAAAATCTTCTCTGTGTGCGTGACTGAACTCCTCCTAAACGACTGGACCAATTTTGAAGAAAATTTTTTGTGTGTGTTCATGGGGGCTTGAGAATAGTTTAGATTTACAATTCGATCCACTAGAAAAAGTTTTTTTAATTAAATAATTTATTTATTTGTTATTGTTCATTTTTCGCTGTGGTCGTGTATGTGGCCGTATATTCACAAATGGCACAGCTGTGATCGCGTTATTTTAATTTCAGTTACACCCGGTAGATGGTACTGCTATCGGTAATTTTTCTATGTTTTACATTGAATCCGGTAGGTGGCGCTGTTATCGCGTTGTCGTATATTCACAAATGGCACTGCTGTTATCGCGTTATTTTAATTTTAGTTACTGCCGGTAGAGGGTACTGATACCATTCATTTTTCGATGTTTTACATTGGATCCGCGGCGCTGTGATCGCGTTATATAAATTTCAGTTACACCCGGTAGATGGTACTGCTATCAGAACGAGTGTGGCGAATGAGATGCAGCCCTAGCGTAAAACAACAGAAATACAACATTGCATGGATCAGCTGTTCCCGTCCATCACTATTACAGCGGCGCTAATAAATTACGACAACGAAGTTAATGTTAATAATTTGTAATAACTTTTATATAATAATTAGTGTTTAATAAATAACCAAAGAGTAAACAAAACACTAAAGAATACGAACAATATTAGCACTAACAGCATATGCATTGTATGTATTTATATACGATTGTAAGTACGCCTTTGCTAACGTATTGAGTGTGTATGTGTAAACGACAAGTTCTGTGTCGCAAAAATATTGCATATAATCTATGACAAATTACAACTTGCGATCAAAAAAGAAAACCGATCTTGTGTCAAACGCCGACGGCGAGAATTTCTTCGACAGTTTCGATACTGTAATTGAGCCGATAGAAAAAGAAAAATTTCACAATATGGCGACAGCCAACGCAGACACACAACGAGTGCATATACCGAAGTTTAACAGAGGCAACCCAGAGCTTTGGTTTGCACAGCTGGAGCGTTCGTTCCGACTAAGTAAAGTGACAGATGATATTGACCGATTCGACTTGGTCACAATTCACCTAGAAGATATCATTCACGAAATTGAAGACTTGGTCACAAACCTCCCAGAGTACGATCGAGCAGAGCACCAAATTTGCTGAGTCAGCGGAGAGTAAGCGTCGTCGAAAGCTGCAAGGGGGAGCGACATCGGGGATGAAACCTACAGAGATATTATCACACATGAAGCGTTTAGCGCCTGACGTCGGAAGTGAACCGATTATTCGCACACTATTTATGAATCAGATGCCGCAATCTATACGTCCACTTCTGGCAGTATGGAAAGAGGACGATTTGGGCAATTTAGCTAAAGTAGCCGACAAAATGTTGGAAGAAGTTCAACCGAACTCGCTGTACACATTGTCATCAAATCAATCGCAGCCAGCAGCAACAACTAATGCTGTTCAAGCATATACTCAATCACCTTCATCATCACCTGATCTTAACTCGACCATTCGGACACTAATCGATGCTGTTTCAAAATTACAAACTGAGGTGAAAAATCTAAAGAACACTACTGGAAACTCACGATCAAAGTCACAATCGCCAATAAAAAGTGGCAAACGCCAATAAAAAATAATCAAACGGAGCTTTGCTACTTCCACAAGAAATTTGGCAGTGCTGCGCGTAAGTGTCGCACCGGCTGCCCAAACTGGCAAACTTTAAACTAGAACAGCTGCCGTCAAAAACGCTGGTTGGCGGTAGCTACATGACAACCAGCAAAAATTCGAGCTCATCAACTACAAACGCAACTGGTGTTCTACATGAGGCTCGCCTTTACGTACAAGACTTTAAATCAAAAATACGTTTGCTTGTCGACTCAGGCTCAGTTGTGTCGGTCATACCGCGTTCGACCCGAACGCAAATCAGACCTTGATCCAAACGTATGGTACACATGTGTTAAACATCGATCTTGGTCTGCGTCGTGGTTATAACTGGCCTTTTATTAATGCCGACGTACAAACAGCGATAATTGGTGCAGATTTTATGGCAGAGTTCGACTTGCTTATCGATCTGAAATCTAAACGTTTAATCGATCGCACAACAAAACTGTCTACTCGCGGCAACATGAAAAATGCAACTAGCTTTTCTATTTCAACAATTAACGAAAATCAAGATTTCCGTGGACTACTAAAACGATTTGTGGACTTGACTGTGGTTTCTACCAAACATAGTAACGACAAATCTTCGCATCCTGTGGTTCATCATATGGAAACGACCTATGGCTGACCGTCCTCGCCGTTTGGCTGGTGATAAACTTACTGCTGCAAAAAATGAGGTAAATTTTCTACTAGACCAAGGAATTTGTCGACCTTCCAAAAGTTCTTGGGCTAGTCCGCTGCACATGGTGTCCAAAAAAATCTGGCGGCTGGCGGGCATGTGGAGATTACCGAAAACTCAATGCTATCACGATACCTGATCGATACCCGATAGCGCATATACACGATATTGCCGAAAAACTTTACGGTAAAATGATTTTTACTACAATCGATTTGGTGCGTGAATATTACCAAATTCCTATGGCCGACAAGGACATAGAAAAAACAGCTGTATGCACTCCTTTTGGGTTAATTGAATTTAATTACATGCCATTTGGACTCAAAAATGCGACGCAGACATTTCAACGTTTTATGGATAGCATTTTCAGAGATATCGATTATGTATATTGTTATATCGATAATATATTAATTATGTCTGCTACCCCAGATGAACACGAAAAACATCTTCACACAGTTTTGTCAATACCTCGAAAACATGGGCTGAGCATTAATGCTAACAAATGTCAAATTGCCAAAACTGAAGTAGCATTTTTAAGTTATCTCATTAATAGTAAAGGGGTACGTCCGCCGGAAGATCGTATTAATGCAATCGTAAACTACAGACAACCTGAAACCATTTCCGAACTTGGGAGATTTTTGGGTATTATCAACTACTATCGTCGTTGCATTCCACACGCTTCTGACATACAAGCTCCTCTAATCCAGATCACCCGTGGTATGAAGAAAAACGATAAACGAAAAGTCAACTGGACGCCAGAGGCGATAAAAGCGTTCGAAAAATGTAAAAGTATAGCAAAAGCAGCCCTCATAGCGCACCCAACTGCGATTGGTGCGGTTTTAAAACAAATCACTGGTAATGCCAATCATCCACTCGTATTTTTCTCGCGAAAGCTGACTGACACATAGAAAAATTACAGTACGTACGATCGGGAACTTTTGGCTATATACGATGCTATACGCCATTTCAGACATCTTTTAGGAGCACGCGTATTTATTATTAAAACCGACCACAAACCGTTGACATACGCTTTTTCACAAAAGCCCGAAAAGGCATCACCGCGTCAACTTCGGCATTTAGATTTTATTTCGCAATACTCAACTAATATTTTGCATGTTGCAGGATCGGAAAAAGCAGTTGCCGATGCCCTGTCGCGCATCAATGCAATATCAATTCCGTTAAACAAAATTGAAGCTGCGCAAGCAGATGATATTGAGCTAACACAAATTTTAAGAGGTGAAACTTCACTGAAACTCCAATCAATTTAGTTCGATGATAATATCAATCTTTATTGCGACAAAACTAATGGAACAGTACGACCATACGTACCACAGCAGCTAAGATATTCAGTTTTTGCCTATGTACACGGACTGTCACATCCCAGTGGAAGAGCTTCGCTGCAACAAATCCGTCGCAAGTATGTATGGCCTTCGATGAGAAAAGACATCATTGAGTGGGCGCGAAACTGCTTGCCTTGTCAACGCGCAAAGATCCATCGACACAACAAACTCATTCCCACCCAGATCGACATACCTGATAATCGATTCGACCACGTTCATCTGGACATAGTCGTCATGCCACTTGTGAATGGTTACCGTTATTGTTTGACCATGATAGATCGATTTTCACGGTGGCCGGAGGCTGTACCACTTAGGGATATGAGTGCAGACACAATATCTACGACGTTTTGGTGACACTGGATAACTCGATTTGGTTGTCCAAAAACAATTACAACAGACCAGGGTTCACAATTTGAATCCGCGCTTTTTAAAGAATTAACCAAACTTATTGGAGGTAAACACATATATACAACCGCGTATCATCCACAATCAAACGGCATGATTGAGCGCTGGCATCGCTCATTTAAATCTGCGCTTATGTGTTATCCTCAGTGGACAGAGTTGCTTCCAACCGTTTTGCTCGGACTACGAACTTGTTTTAAAGAAGACATCAATGCATCCGCTGCAGACATGCTCTATGGAGGAACTCTTCGTTTGCCGAATGAGTTTTATGAGGACCTAGACAAACCAATTCATCCTCATCATTTTGTTGAAAAGTTTCGTGAACACATGCGCAAGGTCCGGCCGGCACCAACTGCGCATCGCATCAAAAAAAGTATGTTTGTTCTTAAGCACATGAACTGGTAAGAGACATGTAATGGTAAGAGAAGATGGAGTTCGCCAATCATTAGAGCCGCCCTATTCTGGACCGTACGAGATAGTGGAACGTTCAACCGACAACGTCTACGTAATTAAGATCAATGGAAAAAACACTGCAGTATCAACAGAGCGTTTAAAACCTGCTTTTGTACTTGAAGAAGACACGACATCAAACACCGAATCACAGCCGCCAACAACGTCGAAAACTTATTCAAGGCAACATAGGATTAGATTCGTTCCCGAGTTGGTCACTGGGGGGAAATTACGACAACGAAGTTAATGTTAATAATTTGTAATAACTTTTATATTATAATTAGTGTTTAATAAATAACCAAAGAGTAAACAAAACACTAAACCAGGACAATTTTTAAACCGCTGCTTAGTGTTATTTTGTTAAAAAATCCTGTGCTAATTGACACAGGCCAACAAATTCCGGGGTCTTGTCATTTTCTGGAAAGCTGAGGGTCATTTCCGAAGTAATTTGCTGCGTAGAATCCGAATTGAGGTTATGTACAGGTTGGTATATTTTTTCAATCAAATCATTTAGTACCACTCTTACCCTTTATTTTAAGATTTCAAGAGATCAAATACGATTTTTTTTTGTACCCGTGTATGTAACTTCAAATATCTCAAAATCCTGACGTGATGGGCCAATTCTGAGCACGGATTCGGATTCTACGCACCAAATTAC
Organism: Leucophenga montana; assembly: GCA_035044765.1. NCBI lineage: Eukaryota > Metazoa > Arthropoda > Insecta > Diptera > Drosophilidae > Leucophenga > Leucophenga montana. The sequence continues at coordinate 46,444 of JAWNNQ010000895.1, read as the reverse complement.
TTCGGACCCCGGTATTTGTTGGCCTGTGTACTCTTTATATTCGAGAATAGGGGATTCCACTGTGAATGCACACGAGTGGTGGAAGAGGTGGAAGGGAAAGAGCCGGAAGAAAAAGAGGTGGAAGGGGGAAATGGGCCGGGGAAGAGTGCTAGAGGAGGAGGGGCAGTGAAAGAAAAGCAGAGAAATAGGTGAAGGGGAATGGGAGGTAGTGGTAGGAAAAGGGGGCAGGGGAAAGAAGGGTAGGAGAATGAGAGGTATGGCAAGGGGCATAGGGATGGATGGGTATAGGTAGGGGAGGCAGATGAAGGGTAGCAACGCGCAGGGTACCATATAAGATAGAGGGATGAAATATTGTATGCATGTTAATGGGATCGAAGAGAAGGGAGAAGGGATGGTAAAATAAGGGAAGGCAGGGGAAGGTCGAGGGGAATGGGTGCAGTGTAAAGTGTGGTAGGCGAATAGGTGAAAGGGAACAGGGAAGATTGGTAGGGGAATGGGTGCTAGGGTAAGGGGGCATGGGAAAAGGAACATGAGGAATGGCAGTGGCAGAGGGAAGGAGTAGCAGGTGGAGAGGCAGAAACGCGCCGGGTACCAGCTAGTAATTAATTAAAAATTAAATTAATTATGAAAAAATATTCAACTTTGATCGATTCCAACAATCAATGACAAACACTATCAACACGCTTAATTTGGCATTCTCTGGAGCAACGGTTCGTTATTAGCCAATGACGCAGTTTATAAAGGGATGATGCAATAACAATACACAGAAGAATGAAAGAGAGCCAGAATGAAACATAACATGCATTAAAAGTATAAAGCGTCCTTTTTCGTTATCATGCGTTTTCCAATTAAGCATGATATAAAAGCAATCATTAGCAATGTATGGTCAAACCGACTGATGACAGGTAGTGGCATAACTTGTAACACATGTATCGGCAGCAGATAATTTTTCTGTGTAAATAAAAAAAGTTGTTCATTCTTTCACATTGAAGAAAAAAATATACAAGGTTTGTCACAAAAGAAACAGGACTTTAAAAAAAAAAACTGTTTCTGGTGGCGCCACCTATTGGTAGATACATATGTTGGAAAGGTATATCCTTCACTAACAAGCGAAGTTATCGCGCTAAAAGTGACAGTATCTTTTGGGCATCGGTGGAGTATTCCGTAGTCGTGAATACACGACTGCTCTCTTTTGCAGGGCTCTACATTTACATTTACTTTGTTGATAACAGAAAACCAAACCAAATGAGAGGTGAATAAAGACATTCACGAGCGAACACAATTGCTCAACACAACATATTCACTATGCCACTCGTGAAAATTAAGTATTAGGTAAGTTTTTTTCTTCGTATTCGGATTAAAATACACGAATCTTCTTAGACTCGGATTCGTAGATCCGGATCTCAAAAAATGTGGATTCGCAACACTAGTCAGTGACAAAGTACCAAAAGTTCGGCAGAAATAGTGTATTTATCTATATTTTTATGGTGTTTTGGATTATTTCTTCATTCGGACACTCTTTACACAAAAAGTGTACTAGTGTACAATAAAACTAGAAAAAAAAAGACTAAAAATGAATAATGCAAAGACAATTGCTTTGGCATGTCATGTGGTGAATATACTCAATGCATGCATTTTTAAAGTAGTTTCCTCTATTGATTCTGTAAAGTAAAGTGTGACCTATACGAGTCGATTTGAAAATTTTATGGGTCAAAATTTGCCAGATGATACCGCCAACAATTTTATAGCTTTCGATTTTTGTGCAATTACTTTTAAATGGTAGTGTTAGTGGAACTCTATGAAATCTGTAAAAAAGGTAGACCTAGACGGGTTCTCAAGTCACAGGGGCCCTAAGTTTTTGCTTAGAGGTCCACTATAACAGTACAATTTAAAAGTAATAGCACAAAAATCGAAAGCCATACAATTTTTGGCGGTACCACTTGTCAAATTTTTACCCATATAGCTATCCCTTTCGCAAGGTCTCTGTCGTGTTTAAAATCCCGGAGCTTGAAGGGGAAAACAATTTGCTGATTGTTAATCGTGTGTCATAAGGCTATTATACACATAGCTAACATAAAACAAGCAAAACCTTAACTTCGGTTGATCCGAAGCTCTAATACCATTCACACGAAACTTTAAATAGTATTGGAATGCGCTCACTAGTAGATGTGTATGAAGTGATGTAGTACATATGTAAGATGCCACCATATCGAATTTCAAGTTGATATTGACGTTTTCCATACAAATGCATAAAAGTGAACTGTGGGTTTATATGAGACTACCTCAAAAAGTGGGCGGGACACGCCCCTTTGTATATGTATATTAAGCGGTTGTCCATTAAAATCCACAAAATCAAATTGCAAGCTAATATTGATCTAAATGAAGGATTTTTTCATAAAAAACACAAAATTGCACGGTGGATTTGTATGGGGGCTACCTCAAAAAGTGGGCGGGCCATGCCCAATTGTCCATGCATGTTTAGCGGCTGTCTCTTAAAAAGCACCATATCGTATTTCAACCTAATATTGACTTTAATAAAAAAGTTTTTCTTACAAAAAGTCAAAAGTGGACCATAGGTTTGTATGGGAGCTACCCCAAATAGTGGGCGGGCCACGCCCGTTAGTCCATGTATGTTAAGCGGCTGACTATAAAAAGGCACACACAATGTAGACTTTAATAAAGAAGTTTTCTTACAAAAAGTCAAAAGTGGGCAGTAGGTTTGTATGGGAGCTACCCCAAATAGTGGGCGTGGCAGGTCAATCTTAATACTCTATTAAACTACAATAAAAAGAAGTATATGTGCAAAATCAACTGGATAGCATAAAAATTGGTCCCCAAAAAATGCGCAACATACAGACGGAAATGGCTAGATCGCTTCGTCTCGTCGAGCTGATAAAGAATATATATACTTTATGGGGTCTACGATGGCTTCTTTAATGCGTTACAAACTTTCAGACAAACTGATAATACCATTTCACACTATGTGGAATGGTATAAAAACGGTTATCACCACTGAAACCAACGTACCCAAATTAAGTAAAATAGACTTATCTCACGAACTCCTACAAAAAAATTATAAGAAAACTACACCAGTGTTATTGATAATTGGATGTTGCTAATTTTTAATATCATATAATTTCAAATATTTGTTTATTTTTTCTATATATTTATCACTATTAAAATATCTTGAGAATTGATACGTATCAAACTGAATCATCCTCCTTAATTGTAACACTTTGTAACAAGTCGTGAACTACTTTTTAGAATTGATCCCATATCAATCCGCAGCCCACTTATGTCTTTTTGTTAACACAACTTAATTTTTTAAGTGAATATCAGTATGAAATTTTATATATTTCTATACAAATACTAAAGTGTCCCGCCCACTTTTTGGGGTAGTCCGCATACGAACTTACTTCTCACTTATATGTTTCTTTTTATTATAGTCAATATCAATTTAAAATGGTTGTTTTTAATAGACAGACGCTTCACATACCTATATTTAGTGACATTCGAAAAACTATCCACAACCTTCTATTCCATCCGCAGCCAAGCGATTCCTCGTCAAGTGATCGCAACAATTTGGGTTGTTGTGAGCAAAATTGATGAAATTGATAGTTTGCATTCCTTTAAGGGTAAAGAAAAGGTGTCCTGAATATTTTAGAAAAATTTGAAAAAGTTTCGAAAATATTCAAATTTGAAATTTTAAGAATTTTTGTATATATATTTGATTGCATGAATTTCGCTGTGACGCTGGGAGTTGACGGTTGCGGATGGGATAGAAGGTTGTGGATAGTTTTTCGATTACCACTAAATATAGGTATATGAAGCGTCTGTCTATTAAAAACAAACATGTTAAATTTTCAATTGATATTGACTAAATCCTCTTGACTAGGTAAAAACAAAGTGACGAAAGCCTACTTGCAACTCACAAAACTTCTGATATCAATTTTGTGACGAAATATTTATATTAATCAATTGTATGGTTGAAATTGATTGTAATATGTAATATAGCGTTTCTAATTTAATTTTTATGTAATAAAATAGTGTATCAACAAAATTTAGATTTTCCAACGGATTCAAACAAAGAAACAAACAATTTCATTAACACGCCAAAAATCTCAAAAAATTCATATAATAACTTTTGAACGGGTGGACAGATTTTCCTTATCTTCAGCTCGTTGGACTCTCTAGGCGTAAATAATAAAAATTTAGTTTGGGGTGACAGGCCCCCCGAGCATCTGTATCGCTAATGGTGAATATCTTCAACCCCCTATATTTCGGACTGGGTCAATCCGATATTATATGTAACATTTAACATTTTCTGAATGCACGTTTCAAGTCCTTTTTAATGGTACATAATACGTTTCGATCAGACTTACCAGTAAAAACTTTGTTATTGCGAGTACAATATAGTGTTCGTGCTCCAGCTGCACTAAGGTGGGCTTTCGGTTCGTCAGACAGTTGATATTTAGTACATATATATATCGTAATCTACTAATATTGTCAAAATGTTACCTTGAAACAATATAGATATATAGTCATATTGTGGGCATGGCATCCAAATTTGTTATACACTTAATCTGAGTACATATCAGGAAAATCTAGAAGCCCAAGTTTGAAAGTTTTGTATTTGTAGCATAATGTAGCATAATATTAAAGCTTCGGTTCTACCAAATATTAACGTTATTTATTGTTTTATATGAAGTTTAAAATTTCTGTAACTTATTTTTGGAATTAAGTAGGTACTACTAATAATATTCGAATTTGCTGCAAAAAACTCTTGTGAAACATAATCTTTTGAAAAAGATAGAAAAAAGAAATTAACATAAGTTCCAAAGCTTTCCAAAAATACTATCAAATGCTCACGAAATATTTCGCTCGAAGTGGATATAGGGATTAGGCATGAATATAAAATTTAAGTACAGTTCAATTATAAGAAAAATATCAAATAGAGTAACGTTTTTGAAGGATTGAACTAAAAATATGTTCTGCTTTCAAAAAAAAAAAAATAATACCTTTTTTACCAAATCCAGTGACTTTATCAGTTCAGTAATTTCAGCAGGAAAGTTATCATTATCATTTCTGTCATCTTCGGTTTCATCCATTTGAAAATCAACAATGCTTTCATTCTCTGATAAAGACGAATCTGGTTCAGAAACGCGCGAATCTATAATATAAAAACATTAAAAACAATAAGTTCAGTCAACGCAAAATTAATTTAATTTTTTATTTATTTATTTCATTGTTTCCTTTTGCAATTTTCATTTTCTCTTATGTTTTGTAAGAAGAAGATAATAGAACGAAACGTGAAATATTTCGAATGCAAGAAAACAAGTAAGAGATATAGTCAAGGTGCTCGACTATTTTATACAGTGAACACGCCATATTTATTTTATTTATTCACATTTTTAAAGCAAATCATGGCATGTTATAAAATAATAACAAATATTTCAGAAAAATTAACTAATATTTTTTTGCACTGTAAGAAAACGGTTGTGAATTATGAAATTTTAAGATACACTTGTAATAATGCGGAGAGTGAAAACCGCGAGTCAAAGTCCCTAAGTCTTCTCTAGTTAGAAACTTTTCTCACCGACAGACATACATTCGAACGACCTTGACTAGAGCGGCACGTCTTGTGTTGCTAATCACGAAGATATATACTTTATTGGATCTCTGATGTTTAATTCATTACGTATATGTTACAGTCAGTTCAACAAACTAAATATAGTTTGCTTAAAAATATTATTTGTACAGAGTATAATAACACAGTGGTAGTCCAAACAAGAAAAAAAGTCAACTTCGGTAAACATAATTCAAGGACGCTGAATTTAATGACTTTCACATCCAGTTTCGAGATAAATGCATTTCAACAATTTAGGTTTAAATATAATAGTTTTTACTTATAATCAAAGATCAAAGATGACGCATTGCATGCAAACAACATTTTATACGGCGGATCGTATCGTTTTGTATCTCTTTTCCACACACTTACGAAAGCCAACACAACCGAATGTACAGTCGCTTGTCTCTATTGCTCTACGCATTCTGCATCGTTTCCGCCCATCCGTGTCCTTAAGCATAAATTCGGAAGTACGATATTTTTTGGCTAAATGATTAATATCATTCACTTTCTATCTGTCATGTGACATATGCGTGTTTTAAAACCGCTCCGTGTGTTTAACGCTACTATAGTGAAATAAATTTAAAAAAAAAAAAATAATAATAATAAAGGATGAGCACTGTTCAACAACAAAATTTCGGTCGCATCGAGAAATGCATATTTCTCGTTCGTTTCGCCGTGTAATAAAAAAATAGCTCCAACTTGTCTGAACTAAATCCTGAGCAGACAAGTTTGAGCTAGAGTTCTCAATGCACAACACCGACAACGCCCCTCACTTCGATGAAGTCTACAACAGCATCTACAACAATAATAACAACTCAAAGCAGTTATTTGATGTCGACCGCATCTTCATTAACAACAAAACTGTCTACTGTTCACAGGCCTCGATCACGTCATCGCAATCGTCATTGGCTACAGCTACTATTACAACTAATCCAACGACACGTCATCCTAATCGTCATTGGCTACAGCAACTACTACAGCTAATCCAATAGTAGTAAATAGCCAAATAAAAAATTATTAAATTAAAATTGAAAATCAAAGCTGAATTCTTACAACTAGGCCACTTAGTAAATAACGTTTATAACATACAACAAACGTTTATAACATACTAAAATGTCTCTACCATTATTTTCCATAGAGCTCAAGCAAAAATAAATAACGATATTTTCAATATAACTCACCTTCTTCAAACTAAAAATAAAGTTTGAACCTCCCCATGCTAAGCGTACTCTTTCCCAATGTGCTAATTGCCAGAAATATGGGCATACAAAAAATTACTGCACAAGAGACCCTGTTTGTGTAAAGTGTGCTGGAAAACATAAAACCGTAGATTGCATTTTGGCTTTTGGCAAAGGCCTTACAAAATGTGCAAATTACAAAGGCTGTGAGGTCTACAAAACGCTTAAAGATCAGCGTTTTCCCGCTCTTCGGGAGAAAAATATAAAAAAAAAGTTGGCGATATTAAGAATGTTGTCACTACAGTAAATGCAAGTCCATCCGTAAATCCAGCAATCAGCTATGCTCAAATGGCCAGAACCCACAGTTCAACTACTGAAAACTTCCATACGACTGGTCCTACTCATCCAGATAATGTCTCGTCTCCAAAATAGAAATCAAATCCAACCTTCAAACTTCCCACCACTATCCACTGCACCGACTTGTACAACTCGTATGAAATGACTAAGCCAGAGATAGGGTCCTGTGTTTTTCCGAAAACAGTTCCAGAGAAAAAAAAAATTCTAATCAGTGTGATGAATGCTTTCAACGAAGTAGGTTCACATCCCTTTGTTTTAGCAATGCACGCATGCATACATGCAGATAGCACACATACGCATACACTTTGGTTACTTTATTTGTGCACATCTCAGATCTAAAGGTATAACAGTTAGATACCTCTTTCCTTTTAAAGAATACAAATATCATATAACTAGTTTTAGAGACATTCTAAATAAGGCTTATCAAAAAAAAAGAAATGTTATTCAAAATGTTTTAAATACTGAAATGAATTCTGCAAAATCCTACTGTAATTATTCTTGATGCCGAGACGAGTCCAACAAGAGAACAAGATCGCAAAAATCGGTCCACCCACTCACAGGATTTTAGTAAACAAAAAATTGAGAAACTTTTGTTCTACAACTTTTTTCAAAATGGCGGTATAAGGTATTCAAAAAACTATCCAAGGAGCTATTACATGTTCAGAAATATTAAGCCGTTGATCCACAGTAAGCAATTGAAGTTAATTTTTTTTTTTTTAACATACAAATGTTTGACATTAAAAAAAAAAATTAACTTCAACTGCTTACTGTGGATTAACGGCTTAATATTTTTCAACATGTAATAGCTCGTTGGAGAGTTTTTTGAATACCATCGCTAACATGGTACTGTACAATACCTACCTCAAAAAATATAGGTGGAAATAAATTTTGAAAAGTACATTTTGCGATTTTGCCGAAAATTGAAACCAAATTTGGAGTGCTATGCATGCAAGAAATAACATATGTATGTATGTACAAATCGCCAATAAAAGAAATTGGTTATTTAATCTCGCAGATTTATTGCCATAAATTGATTTATATTTATACAAAAACATAATGTATATTTTTATACCCGGTACCATAAGGTAAAAGGGAATATTAAGTATGTGCAAATCTATTTTACAGGCAGAAGGAGAAGTGGTATATCCCATAATGTTTATTTATTCTTCATCAGCATACGAAAACAAGTTTATACAGTCCTGTCCGTCTTTCCGTCCTACAGTCTCCTGAACGAAAATATCTCGTAGACTATAAGAGATAGAGACTTGAAGTATAAATATTTTTACTCTCCTTTTCAAACTACAGATAAAGTGTATTAAAAGAACATTTTAAGGGACAGCCGCTATACAAATATGGCCTCACTTTTAAGTTTTCAAATAAAAAATTATGTTTGTATTTGACAAACGCTCAATTACATATTACAATCGATTCTAACCAAACAAATGAAAAATATAAATATATCGTCACAAAATTGATATCAGTAGTCTTGTGAGTTGCAAGTATGCTTTCGTCACTTGATTTTTCATCGCCAAGAGGTTTTTTTATTTGATCATTTTCAGTGTATATTTCTGATCTTTTGTTACTATAGGAACCCAGCTGTTGTTTACCGTCTTATACCATTAAAGTTCTCACAAAAATTATTTCTGACATTGTTCTCATCTTCCTTACAAGCACTTATCCTAGTCCGCAAAATGGTTCTGGATCATGGACTATAGAGTGGTTACCCCCCGCCCCCACAGTGGGCCCGAGGACCGAGCTAGCCCTGTTTAATTAATAAGTCACGCAAATCCAAAGATATTTAATTGAAATTTGGAACTTAAGCTTTTTAGCTAAAAATATATATTTAGTTCAAATTACAGCAATCATCGGCCGACTATTTCTCATACCTCCCATATAACCCTTAATCTTAAAATGATCTCAACTAGTTTTAAAGTATTCATTATTTTTTCATACCTTCTTTTCATTTTTTCTAAGTAATTTAATTAAATTAACAACAAAATTAATTTTCAACTTATATATTAACTGTTATTAAAAAAATACTTTTTGTTAATCTACTCTAATTCTACTAAAGTTTTATCTAGCAATAAACTGCACACCTCTCCATCATTTATGACAGTTTTGCTTGTATGCTATGAGGAAAGTAGAGCGTTAAAAATGTACTCCATTGTATTTTTCCTACAATTTTTTCTAGTGTGGTGCTGGAATATATTGCGGAAATCTTTATTCTAGCTCCAAGAGCCTCTTCCGACATCATTCCTATAGGAAGTGGAACCTGAGCTATTATTTCAGCCCCGTGCAATAAAATTTTATGGATCGAGGACGGCATATAGTAGCACGGGCGTATTTCCGATTAGCGTCCGGATATATTAATGATTCGCTGACTCCCGTAATTTCAGCTGCCAAAATTAGATCCTGAAAAAACCTTCTGGCTGTATTGCCATTATTTGTCTACCAAGGATTGTAGTGGAATTTCTGCTGAAGTGTCAGTGACAGCTACTCCATCCGGATTTTTTTTTGCTTCTCTAATAGTATTATAACTCGGATAAATATCAGCGTTCCTGGATTTCGCTCCGCTTCGCATAAGGTGAAACCCCTTCAATAAATATCGCAATGACTTCGTCTGGCGAATATCGTATGGGGTTCCGTTTTTCATATTCCAGCCACGTCCTAATTTTGACGACACTACTAAAGTCAGAGCTCAACATATTTATAACTTTGGCAGCATTAGCTACCATAAGTTCTTCGCAGGAGGAAACCTTAAATATTTCGGAAAACTTTTGGACTTGACTTCCACTACTTAGTTTTTGAATGAAATGAATGGTGTGTCTAACCACTCATTTTTTTTTTTTTTTCAAAATGATCCTCCCGATTTCCAGACCTCTTCTATTGTAATAGAAGCTGTCCAGCGAAATTACTAATTCTTTTCTTGATGGCTTTTATTTCTTTATCTGTTTGCCTTGGTGCATTAATATTCAAAAAAAACAAAATTCTCGAGTGACATATTTCTCTCGTAATTACACTTTTTCTTGTGCCATACCGAAAAAAGTGCTCGCTTTGAAACCGATATAGTACCTAAAATAACCAGACGCACATTTTCACAAACACTAAGAACTAGCACCAATAAACACCAATCTATATTAATTTTACTCCACTAAAAGTTGTAAAAGGTACTTTGGGGCTAATACCACAATGGCTCAATTCTAACCAATTTTGAAGGAACTACAACATAAGACATTTATCGCAAATATTTTTTATACACAATACATACCTTGAACTCCAAATTAAAAAAAAAAACTTGATAAAAATCGAAAAATCTTAAACTTTAAATTGCTTACACCATGCAAAGAGTGAAAAACGCAGCCCTGCAGCAGCAAACCATATGATCACTGGTCCGCTTTTCGCTTCCAAAATGTTATCACGATCTGAATTCTTGATATTGAGAATATACATTACATTCCAAGTACATTCAAATCGCATTATCGTCCTGATAGTTTAAAACGGATCATTTTAGCGAATTCATTTCCGAACAAATGTTTAGGTTTCGAAAACCGGAACTTAAAAGAAAGTAGTTTTCGAGATTTCATTGCTCATACATATGAAAATCGGACAGACGTTTAGTGTTTTTTTTTATACACGATATCTTTACTGATTATCCAAAATCAATTTGCGGTACAATTTTTTTATGTAGTTTTTATATAATGACTATGTGTGTACTATGTGTGAAGAGTATAAAGAGGTAATATAATCTACATACTTTCTTCCTCGGTTGAGCATAAATTACTGATGACTTCAACTGCTAATCGTTGGGCGTCAATTAAGTATCCGAACTCCTTTAAAGCGATATCTGACTGGGTAGGCAAATCTTGGCGACGTCTTCGCATAGTGGCTTCCTCATCCGTTTCATCTGAAAATTAATTTAAATAATATATGTATATTATTGCATTTTTTGAACAAGTGATCTTAAAACAGATGTACCTGCATACAAACTGGTTTCATGAAAATTTATTTTAACTTGTGGAAATACTGATTTTGGTAGAACTATTGCATACTTTTCATGCATATTAATAACAACAGGTGACAAATAAAAAAAGGCCATTTTATAAGCTCATAGCAGGCGAGGCCTGCCACTTGCTGCATGAATGTTTCTCAAACACGCACATATAACATGTATACATAACATAACATGTATACAAAAAATCACCCCATTTTAGTCTTGGTATCATTTTGAAGGGCAACAAATTACTTTTTTTTAAGACTAGTTTTAAAAAAATCGATCATAGCATAATTTGTCAAAAATAAAAAAAATATTTTTCATTAAATTTAATAAAATTTTAATTTTATAAAAATTTAATTAATACAGTTTCATAGCCCAGAAAAAGAGTTTTTCAAAACATATATTGTTTTTTTAAAATTGCAATATTCTACTGGGAATTATCTACTCTTGAACGTACTCGCGCATAGTGAAAATCAAAATATTCGAGCCCCTTTAAATAGACAACCCGCCATGCAATATCCTTAAACCTTATTTTTTCTTATTTAATGACCAATAGTGACACAATATATATAAACTTCAAATTGATTTGGAACATTTTTATTTTTCACCTGGTACACCACTTCATGAATAATGCCTCATATGAAGGATTGGCTTAAAATGGTATAAAAAACCAATCGAGAGCATGGGAGATAGAGATGAGCTAGTCAGTGATTTTTAAGTAGCAGTGATTATCGTGACTGCTACTTTCAAATCACCGGAATTTTGAACTGCCAATGAGATCTAAAAATGAAAAGCAAAAAATATAACCTATTTTATCTATTTATTATATTAACACGAAACTAATTTCTCGTCACATTTTACTTTAATATAACTTTATATTTAACATTGATTTTGAATAAAGGTGTATATAAATGACATTTTCTCGAGAGGATTAGCTTGAATTGGTACAAAAAACCATTCGAGCGTGTGGAAGAGAGTCGGAATCATTGGGCTTACGCAGTAGGATATGTGCTCCTTACAAAAATCATAGGAATTGAGGCGGGAACAGGGTGTTTTAGGTGGTCACCTGATTTGTATATATTCCAAGTGGCATATCTTACTACAGTTCTTTGGGACTAATGCCAATGTACAGGAAACCGCCATCAGTTTCTGGAATATATTCTTTTTGGTTCAATTTTCCGGAGAGGATTAGCTTGAAATGGTACAAAAAACCATTCGAGTGTGGGAGATAGTTACAGTAGAATGATTGAGAAGCTCTCTAACATTATGTATGAACTCTATATATGCTGGCATAACTCAAAGAATTCAACGATATATTCGACAAATCAGCTGATCGAAGTTGCGTTTGATTTGCCACTTCAATGCAAAAACTTTTTCGCAACTACAAGTTGCAGTTGCTAGTTGCTTAAATGTTGCATGTATGTAAACGAGGCATTAGATATTTCGTCACAGGCAAAGCATTAAAGAGGAAAGGAGAAGAGGATAGGGCGTATTTATTTTGTTTTGCTTTTTACTCAAGCAGACTCGCGTAAATGTTTACCTAACCACACGCGCAACACTCATACATGCTCAGAAGACCGTTTGCCGAGTTTTTACGAAGTAAAGGGTCTCGAGTGAACACATGAAACGAGCGAGCGAACAAAAACGCTCGTCGATTGAGCGAAGAGCAAGAAACCGCAGTTTCAGTTTCTGGAATAATTTTTTGTTGGTATGATTTTCTGGAGACGATTAGCTTGAAATGGTACAAAAAACCATTCGAGTGTGGAAGATAGTCGGAATCGTTAGGCTCCCGCAACAGGATACGAGCTCCTTACAAAAATCATAGGAATTAGTCAAGTCGGCGATATCTTAAAATTCAAAAGTGTTTAAGTTTAAATTGAATCTTGAACTGGCACACGGAATACAAATAGCGAAAGGACGCTTAAAACGTAAACAAAATCAACAGCTAGTCTTGTTTACAAACATTTTTTTTTTTTTTAAATATTAAGAGTCTAAAGTACAAAAGAGTACTAATTAAAAATGAGCCCTAACTGCGCTCTCACTAAAGTGCGCGAGAGTAACTCTCCGCTAAGTGTAAACAAAAACAGTGGTTACTTTTCAATACGCTCAACGGACGCCTTTACAACCAAAAAAACAAGTTCATCTCTTTTAAAAGTAGATACGCAGAGCACGATCATGCTCTGCTCATATCTTCAGCAACGGCAGCGAGCAAACCAACTCCAACAACACCAATAATTGGAGACTTCTTTTCAACTTTCACAACACCAGCTTCCACAACAACTGTAACAACAACAATTACAACTACGTCACCCGCACTCCAAACATACTGCGTTAGTACATCTTTAACTAAAACCACAACACCCGCAATGCCCCTCACCATGCTACACACAGAAAGCTCTCAACCGCTAATGACAACTGTTAGCATGCAAGCAAGTAATATGAGTAGTAGTAAAAGTAGTATAAGAGAAAACCAAAAAAGAAAAATTGCCTCTCCCAAAAACTCGGACGAGTAATAAGAAAAAAAAAAAACAGAAAAACAAAAATAATAACAACCAAAAAACGTTACAGTCTTACCGGCTCAGCCAACCTGTGTCAACAAATCGGTTTGAGCTGTTAGCAACAGAAGATGATGACGAAACAGCAAATATAAATGTTAGTAAAAGCGATGTAGCTAAAACCCAACATAATACAAAAGAACAGCAGGCGAAACCAAACAAACCACCTCCAATTTATGTACAAGGTGTAGAATTCATAAATGCCATTAATAGTGCACTTAAGGAAGTAGTAGCACAAAACTACATATTAAAGACTTTACCCAATAATGGAGTTCGCATTCAGACTACAGAATGGGTGCTAAATCAGGACTGTACGGAGGATGAGTCATTATTTCGATGTTTTGACTGCTCAAAAATGCACTTGTTTGACGAGATGTGTGAGAGCTCGCATTGTCATAATGGAGAATGATTCGTCTTTGGCGGTTGGTTTTCCGATGACTTCCGGCAAAAAAATGGTCGTGTACTACTCAGAATTGACCGTCCTACGTTGCTCAAGTGGAACAGTGGCCACATGACCCATTCGGCCGAAGAAACAGGCGATAATTTGCTTCGCTGTGCTTCTTCCACGAACAACTTTTGTTATATTTGGCTCGTCTTGGAATACCCACACGGTCGATTGCTGTTTTTTTTCCGGCTCATACGCATATATCCATGATTTGTTACCTGTCACGCTTTTATTCACGTCTTTTGAAGCACCACGGTCGAACTTTTTAATTATTTCCTTACACCAATCGACGCGAGCCTTTTTTTGGGCGATTGATAAATTATGGGACAAATTTTTTTTACAACTAAGTGTTCATGCAAAATTGAATATATTGAAGTGGAACTAATGTGCAAGGATGCCTCTATCTCACGATATGTCACATGACGATCTTGCATTATCAGTTCACGCACTGCATCGATGTTTTTGGGCGCAACAACCGATTTTGGACGAACCTCACGGAATTCGTCGGCGACCGAACTACGACCACGATTGAATTCACTCTACCAGCGATATACTGTGGTTTTTGATGGTGCTTTATCGCCATACAAAGAACTGAGTTCATTGACACATTCTTGTCGAAAGTAGTGAAAAATAAATCAACGAAAACCTTCTCTTGAAATTTCCATTTTTTGGCCAAATTGCTTTTCTTAACTCACTGTAAACAAAACAAATAGCAATTGTACATCAAAACTTTGTGAGTACGTTTTTGCCAAGAAATGTCAAACTTTATTATAGTGTTGCCAGTTCCCGAAATATAAATACATAATATTATATACAATATACACATAATATTAAATATAATATATACGTAATATTATATACAATATATACATATTATATACAATATATACATATTATATACAATATATACATAATATTATATACAATATATACATAATATTATATACAATATATACATATTATATAAAATATATACATACCTGTTACATACATTCGAACAAACTTATACGCTTGTGCATCTAAAATGCATGTAGTAAATAAAAAGGGCATATCGTTGCAGGTATGATGTAAAATTTCTGATTATTCTACATTTTGTTGTATTTTTCGTTGTATTTTGGTACACTGTACAAATTATGACTCAGAAATAATTCCCACTTTGGGTGTGCTCCATTTGAACAGCCCTGCTCTAAGGGCTGCCCAGAAAGAGAGCGGCAATAAGTGAGCAATTTATTTGCAATGATTAAACAACAGCTATGCAATTTATTAATGCACTGTTACAAAAGAGTTTTCCCTTTTTTAAATATTTATTTGATTTTTCTTCCGTTATCAACTAAAATACTATCAAAAGTGCGACGCACAGTTTCGAGCTGCTCGATCGAAAGCGAGAAATGCTTTGTGATCAAGGATGAGTACTTTATCGTGTATTGGGCCTAGCGGTGAACGAGGACAAAGTACTTGGTATCCACTCACATGCCATCAGCGCGTTTTTTGAGTATGGAGAATTTTAACTTTAATGTTGTAAAACTTCGTCTATCTGGGAACAGAAATTACCAGCGACAACAACGTCAGCCTAGAGGATCAGACGAATAATCACGCTCATTAACTGGGTCAATGTTAATTACGGTTTAATTCATATAGACATACATTATAGGTCGCCAATAACAATTACATTACTCACGTATGGTAAGTATATATATATTCTTGATCATCATCGGAAGACGAGTCGATATAGACATGTCCGTCTGGATATTTGAGGCAACAGATCACAGGAACTATAAGAGCTAGAGACTTCAAACGTGGACAGTTAGATTTTCCTTGACCATCCGCAGATATCTTATATTATAAATTTTGTGGATGCCATGCCCACAACACCCTTGGACGTATATGCACACAGCTGGAGGAAGTTTGATTTCTTGTTTTTTGTATCAATTTCTCTCATTTTTAATTTATACCATTTTTTCATGTTTTTGTATCAATTTCTGATCGATCGACTCGTTTCGTCGAGCTGTCCAAAAATATATATACTTTATGGGGTCTACGATTCTTTAATACGGTCCTTTAATGCGTTACACACTTTCAGACAAACTTATAATACCATTTATATGTGTGAATGAATGAACACCTCACATATAGAGAAAAAAAATTTATTTATTCATTCATATTCAGTTTAGGGCAGCCCCATACAAACCCACCATCAACTTTTGGTATTTTTCATGAAAAACTATCATTTTAGGCAAAATCAGCTTGACGTTTGGCATGGTGGCTTTATATGGACGGATGCTTCGCATAATTATCAAGGAGCGTGTCACGCCCACTTTTGGGGGTAGGCTCCAACAAACCTAGATCCCACGTTTATGTTGTTTGATTTTACAAATATTTTTTTTATACTTGCTAAATTCACAGTTTGAAACTTCATTTAAATGGTATTCAAGCTTCGGCACCACCGAAGTTAAGGTTTTTTCTTGTTTTTATATACGAACTTTTAATGACCCAAGATTAAAAAACTCGTATATGTCTTACGAATTTTTAATCATGTCATTTTACTAATATAGAGCTGAATACTGAATACCAGCTAAATACTAAAGGGAGTAAGCTCGGTCATGCATGGATATGTGGACCCCTCTGCGTTGACACAGCTGACGAAGCACCCTGCAGTAACCACCTCGCCAGCATATGGCCAAACGGGCAAGAAGGAGAGCATTGTCCACAAAAACCTCCAAGATAAGAGAGCACCATAAAAATGCTTCAGGCAAACCTGCACCTCGCAAAGGTGCAACGGGCACACTGTCGTAGCTTCGACGAGGAGACCACCCTGCCTGTAATCCAACAGCCTTGGGTGGTGTGTGGCAAAATTCGTGGACTTAACTGCAAAACTGGTATGTTAATCACCGATTACTCTGCAGAACTGCCTCGTGCAGCAATTCTAATTGACAAAAAGGTCAATTCTCTTCCACAAATAAACTTTAATTCCAAGGATTTAACAGCTGTGTTAGTAGAAATTGCCCTTGCCACTGCCTACTTCCCAGGGGATAAAACCAATATTCCACCGCTTGAGGTGCAGCGGAATGGAGCACTGTCGCACCAATAACAGGCAGATCAATGTTTGATGGGATGCTAATGCACATCACATCATCTGGGACAGCAATGACACAACAAAGGTGAGTACCTTTTAAATTGCTTAAAGAGATCTCAGCTTGAAATCGCAAATATAGGCAGTAAACCTACATTTATAACAGCAGTAGGGCAAGAGATTCTATACCTCACTCTAGCTAGTAGAAGGGCCACGAACTTCGTATGGAATTAACGAGTTTCAAACGAAGTCTCTCTCTCAGACCACCAAATTATTCGCTTCGAAGTACAAGGCACCCCAATATCCTCTCTTTTATCTTCCTAGGAAGAAAATCTGACAATCGATAACCAGCTCGTAGCATCTAAAGTTGGCCAAATCCTGCACAGTATTAGCTCAACTTGTGAGCTGGAGTTGGCTGCTGACCAGCTAAACGAGATTATACCGTACACGTATTACGATAGCACGTCTACACGTTCAGTCCAAATGAAACAAAAGGATCCATTGTAGACTGATAAGTTAAATCAACGTGACATATCTTCTTCTCTTGGTAATGTAAGTATTAGGGCGATCAAGGGGAGTCCGCAAGGGGAGTCCTCTCCCCACTTCTTTGGCCCGTTGTAATAGACAAATCATAAACGAGCTCAATTCACATAGGTACAAAGTCATTGGATATGCTGATGACGTGCCGATCCTGGTCTCAGAGAGATTTGTGCCTACTGTCTCGGGTGTTAACCTTGACAAAAGACTAAATTGGAGTACTCATCTCAAAAATATCCTTAACATGGCAACAATCTCATTATGGGCATGCAAACGACTGTATGGCCGTAATTAAGTCCTCTCACCAAAGATGATCCTTTGAATCTATACTTGAATGGTGAGACCTATAGTAACAAACGCCACCCTCGTATGGTGGCCTAAGCTGCTGCAAACACGACAGTGCAACAAATTGCAACGGCTACATGTCCCACTGCCGCAATGGAGGCGATCATCAATCTACCTCCGCTGCACATTTTTATTCAATCCTCAGCACCAACAACGGCTCTGGGACTAAATGTGCTGCGTCACTCTAGTATCCTTAAACTCATCCCTGGCATCAAAACCGGCAATGTTTCATATTGTTTGACCACTGAACAATGTTTCGGCAGACGCTTCTCAGTTCTCATTCCCAGTAGTTCAGACTGGGAGGAGGGTAGCCCTGGTACTGGAACATCTACGATCAACTGGTTAGCTTTCCAATACGGACACAGGTGCGGTTGCCTTCGGAATCAACACCAGGATCTCTATTGCCATGTGTGCCTGACCTACGGTTTATTTTCCAACGTAACCATCCTTTCAAAAAGCCAAGGCTCGTTCTTCAATGCTACGATATCCTCCAACAACTATCAATCGGCTGCAGAGCCGCGCAGTTGGGTACCATGAGGGCACCCCGGGCAACGAAAGTGCTGATGAACTAGCCAGGACTGGTTCGGCAACTTCTTTCATAGGACCAGAGCCTTTTTGCGGACTTAGCTGGGCTAAGTCAAAATCTTTCATAGTAGATCGGTTTAAAAGCAACGCCTCCCGGTAATGGATACAATATCCTGATCTACGGCTGGCCAAACTACTAACCCGTCCTATATACCCAAAAACCAACGCTCATCTCAATAGATCTGACCTGAGTTTGCTTTTGGGCTACCTCACCGGCCATCATCCTCTAAGATATCACTTAAATAAACTAGGTCTCTCCTCAGAAACAGAATGCAGACTCTGTCTAGAGAATGACCAAACTAGTTTACATCTGCTTTGCGAGTGCCCGGCCATGACCGTTGATAACATTATATG
This sequence comes from Leucophenga montana, assembly GCA_035044765.1. Taxonomy (NCBI): domain Eukaryota; kingdom Metazoa; phylum Arthropoda; class Insecta; order Diptera; family Drosophilidae; genus Leucophenga; species Leucophenga montana. The sequence continues at coordinate 27,395 of JAWNNQ010000895.1, read as the reverse complement.
TTGATTACAATTATAAATGACAGTGGCTCACATAAATCCAATCAAAAAAGTTTTATAAGTTGAAAACTTTAGATGATGATTTTGATGATTCGATTTTTTCAGACGATTAATCAGAATTAGTACTGTCTTTAGAAGCAACAAATTTAAATATTCAAGATACTTTTAATGAAAGTGCATAGCGTTATTTTGCAAAAACTCAGAATCTCACGTAAACAAACTCAAAAAAATTTGACAATGATATCTATATATATAAAAATGTTAAGTTCGTTTGTGTACGCTTCAAAACTCAAAGTGTTCGGCACCGATTTGGCTAAAATTTTTATTCAGTTGTTCGTAATTGCCAGGAGAAGGGTTTTACGCAAGAAAATTTTGGGAAAACCCTCCGGGAAAATTCGAAAAATTGAAAATGTATGGGAAAAATGTATGAAATTGTTGAAAATTTTTTGTATGGGATTTTGTGTGCAATCGTTCCGTAATGGCTTTTCGAAGAAAAAAATGGAAAATTCGGAAATTTCTGGAAAATCCAGGAAAATTAAAATTTTTTTTTGCGATAAAATTTTAAATGTTTCTGCATGATTTCATGATTTTGGACGATCTAAAGGATGAAAAATCTATGCAATGCTTAGAAATACACGAAAAATCGTAAAATTCGTTGAGAGAAAAGACATCAATGTCTCAAAATGAAATGCTGTATATATGTTAATGGGATCGAAGGGGCAGGGAAAAAGGGTAAAGTAAGTAGAAGTAGGGGAAAGGGGCAGAGGAATGGGGGCAGCGCAAGGGGAGTTTGGAGAAGGGGTGGAGGGGATAAGAAGAGGTGTAGGAGAATTGGAGGTAGAGTAAAGGAGCATGTGGAAGGTGGGGAAGGGGGAAGCAGTGGCAGGGGAAAAGGGAGGCATGGGGAATGGCAGCAACGCGCTGAGTACCATTTAAGATAGAGGGATGAAATGTTCTATAAATAGGGAAAACGGGTGGTAAAGTAAGGAGAGGTACGGGAAGGGGACAGAGGAATGGGGTGGTTAGAGAAGGGGTGGGAGGGACAGGAGACGAGGGGTAGGAGCATTGGAGGTAGAGTAAAGGGGCAAGGGGAAGGTGGGGTACCATTTAAGATAGAGGGATGAAATGTTGTATACATGTAAATGGGATCGAATGGGCAGGGAAAAGAGGTAGTAAAGTAAGGAGAGGTAGGGACAGAGGAATGGGGGCAGCGTAAGGGATGGTTGTAGTAGTGGTGTAAGGGAAAGAAGAAGGGCAAGATAATTGGAGCTAGAGGAAAAGGGCATTGGGAAGGTGGGACAGGGTAAAGGTAGGACAGAGGGAAGGTGGGGCAGAGGAAAGAGTTGCAGGGGCAAGGGGAAGGGCAGCAACGCGCTGGGTACCATTTAAGGTAGACGGATGAAATGTTGTATACATGTGAATTGGATCGAAGTGGCCAGGGAAAAGGAATGGTAAAGTAAGGAGAGGGGTAGGAGAAAGGCTTAATGCAAATACTAATGACGTCGAACTTCGAATAGCCATAACTTTGCGAAAAAAAATAGTATTTGATCTCTTGAACTTTTAAAAAAAAGGGTAAGAGTGGTGCTAAATGATTTATTTGGAGAGACAGACCAAAAACAGTTTTTTTCACCCTGTACATAACATCAAAAGTAGGACAAAACGCCGTTTTTCGGGTACATACCCTAAAATATATCAAAATCCTGACGTGATATGCCAATTCTGACCACGGATTCGGATTCTACGGAGCAAATGGCTCTTAGCTTTCCAACAACTAAACCATGTTGACCTGTGTAATTGCTTTTATTTCAATATAAATAAAGGTCAATTTGGTCTCCCAGAAAGTGCACCATTCCATAATGATTTTTTTACTAAATATTGAATTTATTATCATTATTTTCAGTCGCTGATGCTAATTATTAAATAAATGTCCAATCCAAAACGCCTTATGCCTGTTAAATACTTAGATACACACATAGACACTTGCTAAAGATCGTAAATCAATGAAAACATAATCCGCTGGATTGCGACCGACTTACGACCTTATAAGATGGTGGGCGAAAATTGGTCTTCAAGAATGGGCCACATCCAAACCAGCCGTGGAGCCCACATGCCCATATTTAAAGCATAAAATAATCTTTCTAATAAAATCGATTTTTTTTCTTGTACATGGAATTATTGTTAGTAAATTATAGCCGCCTGCGGCTCGTGTTTATGGTCAGACCAAACGATCATTGTATCTGCCGGTGTGTAAATTTAACTGCTACAATTTCAAGTTACTCTTGTAGAAGTTCAGTATATAGAGACCCTACACCGTGAGTTTAGTTTGTCCAAGTCTTCTCTCAGACAGACGGACTAATGGACACGGCTGCATAGACTCGTTTTGTCGTGCTGATCTCGAATATATACACTTTATGGGGTCGATGCTTTCTTCGTTGTTACATAAATTTTTACAGCTCAAGAAAGCAATATACCTTTTTAGACCTATTTTTTGTACTGGGTATAAAAAGAAAAATTATTGTGAATAATCGAGCCAAATGGCCGTATTATGGGAATGGTAGTCGTTATAGACGTGGCATGCACAAAAATTTAATGTAACACATCTGCGTATGGTTAAGCAGAATGCCAATGTTCAGCTTGAAGACTCTAGCTCTTACATTTCCTGAGATCTGTTGCCACATACACCCAGTCGGACGGACGGTCAAACGGACAGGGCTAAATCGAGTGTTTCCGGTGCTGATCAATTTTATATGTATATTTTCACAAAAAAAAAAAAATAAGTATACCCTTGTCCTTTGGGTAGATATAGGGTATAATGATGCTGCCCAAACATTCTGGCGCATCTAAATGTATTATATTAAAAAGTATCGTTTTGTCGTGATCACGAAAATATATACTTTATGGAGTCTATGATACATCCTTCGCAATATTACATACATTTTGAAAACTCAGCAGAAATATTTTCAGCTACAAATATTTTTTTACAATGAAATATAACGGCCTGACCATTGCCCCCAGAAACTGATTTTATACGACTAACGTCAGCCACTAGTAAGAACGACATAATGATATATGGCAATTACTTCGTAACTTCACCCAATATATTTCATATATAAAATAAATATTTACAATCTACGAAAGACAGACAAATTTTTTTATAAATTAAAAATTGAATACTCACCGTCAATAATGTCCATATCGATATCAAGATGTTGGGGCCGTGGATCATCCCACTGCATTAGTTTTTCCTTAACTGTCATTAATTCCGACTGGCAATCTATGACAAGAGTGCATTCCGTCGCTTTTAAAATATCGATTAAAAGTTCTGAAGACATCGCAGGTATATTACTTAGAATTCCTATTAAAATGTTAGACATAATTTAAGGTACAAAACAACTTTTCAATTATCTATGTATGTATATGTACTTACCGGCAGCCAATGTGCTTAAGTATATAGTGCTGCGATTCTCAACCTCAGCCATCAAATTTTGAAGCAGAGCAGCATGATAGATGATCGATTTCCATGACTTTTCGTTGTTCTCCGAAATCACAAGAATGCATTGGGCTACAGAAACAGCGATATCAAATCCAAAAATTTTTCTATCCAAACAACGAAATAAGCCATCCAAAATTTTAATTTGGTTAAATAATTCTAAAGCCATAGGTGCACTTTCGCACAAATTTCTTAACAAATTGATTGCTTGTAAGAAGACATCGGAGTGCAAATCAATTTGGTTTCCCATGTTCACGTCAAAAACAGGTTTCCACGACTCGTTTTGTAAATATTCTGATATTAACACTAAAAGCGGCGTCATTACATCACTGCCCACCAAAGCTTCGCAATGATCCTCTCCACATACAGACAAATTCCGTAAGGCGCCTGCCGTTGCATCCCGTACTGAGTCGCTTTTTTCGCATAACAGTGGTGAAGTTATGCGAATAACTTCGCTTTTGCATATTTCATCTGCCTTTTCTCTATTTAGCGCCAACACTGACAAAGACTGCAAACCATTAAGTTTATCTTCAAAAGCACTACTTTGTAACTGGCTACATATTGCTTCAATGGGACCGTCACTTCCGACTCGACTTTCGTTTTGACTAAAAATTAATTGGTGTGGCAACAAACAAGCATTAGCTCCATTAAACCCAACTCGCCTCCTTTGTTTTCTAATTTTTCCCATTATAATTTAAAATTCTACACGTGTTTGTGACTAATCCAAATAAACATTTCATAGAAACAGGGTGTCAATCAACTTAATGCCTGTTGCAAAAGTAATAGAACAAATTTCCCCAACGGAATAATAAAAATGAAACACATGAAAGTATGATCAGACGATTCCCAATTTTAAAACTTTACTTTAGCTTTATCCGAATTCAGTAAATGTGTTCACTTGTCTTGTAGCAAAAATGGATGGCTGCCAAAATAACAGACGACCAGTCAATCAAACAAAATCGAGTGTGAGTTCACACGCGGTAGAAGTGAAACTTTGCATTCTGGTATATATGATACCACTAAGTATACAATTGTATACTTAGTGATGATACAAAGCTCGCCGCCGACTCAACATTTTCGACAGCTGATATAACCTGCAACGCTTTCTGTCTCGCACGAAATTTACGAACATTTGGCATTATTTAACAATGTAATAACACAGAACAGAAAACAACTCTTAAAAGTTCGCAATATTTACTACAATCCAACCCTATACCACGCTCGACTTGCCCTCACATAAATAGATGCGGCGAGACAGCGCGCATGTACAGGACAGAAAATAATGTACTATAGACTTCAACGTTCTCTCTCTCTTCCTCCAATTCTCTCTCTCACTTAAAATTGCATAGACTGTTCTTGGACTTTGTTGAAAGTCATTGTAAATGCGCAACGAGGAGGAATGTGAAAACTGTTAAATTAAATTGGTAATCTAGCGATGAATATCGTAGGAAAATTTTGGAAACTAAATTTTACTTGTTCTTCATCAATCCCTATAAAATAGAAATTTGTTGAATGGGAATAAAAATTAAATGCTTCTATAAACTTGGGCTTGTATGTTGAATGTCATAATAAAAATAATACCAATTTTGGATCGAGCGGGTATTGAACCCAAGTTGTTTCGATGTTAGGCAGCAAACTAGATAGTTGTACTATCGATACCTCATATTTATGCTGATATAAGTATACGGTTTATTCAATATATGCAATTTTTAGCCGCGTGAAACGCGTCGCAATTTGTGTCTGAAACCAACGTCGTCTTGTTAACTAATAACAAGGAACATTTTCTATTTCTAACTTGTTCAAAACATAATATGATATTAGCTAACTAATTTGAATTTGAATTGTCGTTATTTAAATTAATTAAATTAATAATCGATACCTGCGAGCATCATAAGCTAGGATCCACTCTTTTAGGCTGCAATCAGAGTGCGTAAGCTAATAGGTGTAATTAGTGCAAGACGAATTAGTTGCGTTTTTGTTATGTTAGTCGCAATGGATTTGTCGTCAGATGATGAGCTGATGTTACAAGAAATTTTGTATTTTAAATTAACATGTAAAAAGAAAATTCATCCAATTAGTTTGGGAAAAAAAATTTTTGCCGAGTTTCATCATTTGTATAATGAGCTGCGTCATTTGACTACACTTTGAAAAATATTGAGCCACTAAATTTTAAAAATTGGACCAATTTTATTAGAACTCCAATCATGCCTGCTGAAAGGCTTATTGTGACGTTGAGGTAATGAATTATTCAAACTATATTTAAATTAATTCATTTTTATTTCTCAATTTAAACATACTTATAAGATAATTGATTATTAAATTTTTTGTTAATTTGTGAAAGTTATAATATATCCAGAAAATTGGGTTGACGAATAATCAAGTACAGTCGGTGATGGTAGAAATATGTATGTATTTTGGTTTTGCACATTTTGGAATTGAAATGATTATAGACCGATTTTTGAATATCCATTCTGCATAAAAGCTTCGTCTGCGAATCCATTTTTTTACGTGTGGCAATAAGCTCACAAAAAAGCCATGTCTTCATCATCGGCTGGAATCTTGTTTTTTCTTTTCTGCTCCAACAACACCAGCTTCTTTTTTTCAATATTGAGCATTTCATCCTCCATATTATAAAAGCGCCGTTTGAGATTCCTAGGAGGATGATGTTGTAGCGGAAACGTTTCCACTTCAAACGTACTCATTTCGTTTAAAATGCCCTGCGAATTCCGGATTAATGTTTTATAACTATAAAAAGTTTTTTTCAATAGTGCTGCAGGAAGTTGCTGACGCAAAATGTAAATTTGTCACTATCGAAGTTGGTGGTTAAGGACTTCAAAACGATGGTGGAATCTTTGCTTCCTCAGATATTTACAAAATGAATAGTTCTGGAGAACTAAAGTTTCCGAAAGACACCGAATTGCCCATTACCACAATATCTATGCCACATGTCTTCCTTGCGGATGAAGCTTATCCTCTTTTGTGCTGGGTTCTTCGACCATATGCCAGAAGAAATCTAACTTTGGAAAATTAATATTTTAATCGTCGTTTGTCACGAGCACGAAGGTGTGTGAAATGTATTTTCGGCATAATTAATTCCAAATGGAGAATATAATGGAAGCCAATCGAAACGATACCATCTAACGCAGAAATTATTGTTAAAGTTATTTGTATATTGCATAATACAATATTAAATTTAGAAGATCTGAACACTCACATGACAGAAGGAGAAAAATTTATTAACAACGAAACAAAAAATATATTGAAAAGATCAAAGAAAAGAGGTAGAATAATCAGAGACACTTTTCGCAGTTATGTTTGCAGCCGTAGAAATGCTGATAGTATTTAAGTTTTCGAATTCTTAATTTTGTATTTCTATATTAATATATATTAAATTACTTACCATCCTGATTTAATTCATTTGCAATTATATTCCAATTTTTCTCAACAACCTGCCTTTTATGGTAGAGTTTATTTTGCTGGTCCCATAAGCAGCGTTTTGCAAAAACAGCTGGAATCAGTTCCTCGTAGTTTACAGACATTTTCCCATATGCGCGTCCACCAAAACACAAATTGCAACTAAATTTGAAGACATTCGGTGTCTAGACAAAACAAAAATACAACAGCAATGGCTTAGCAGCAAACGATTCTACTTCAAATTCGGTACTGCACCGTTTTAAACTGGTTGCTTGCGTTTCGTCTTCGTGTGCACTCTGAACGAATTCGAGCGAATTCATATAAATCATACTGCACAGTTTTTCGTCTTCAGCTTCGTCTTCATCTTCGTCTTAGCGCGCACTCTGTTTGCAGCCTAAAATCCACTCGCTATTTTGTAAAGCGTTTCATGCGCTAATTAAAGCAACCGCCATGTTCGCTAATTCTCTGTCCTTTCTCATCGCCAACAGTACTGTTGTGCGACTCCGTAAATAAAAATACAAATTGCGGCAATCAACAACAACAATAACCACTAGAATGACCAGCAGCAGTTCTACAACAATAACGACTGGCAGCATTTCTTCATTTTCTTGTCGTTCGGTAATTTTGTTTTCTCAATCATCATTATCACCAAGATTACTCCTAAGAACAAGTTTAGTGCCACTCCCATCTCGTTCCAGTTTCTACGTTTTAATATCTAAGGTATTAATCAGATGAAAACGTAAGGACACTTGCATTTGATAATTATTTCGCTCAACCCTCAAATATTTTAAAATATATAAATATTTGCGGCGCGAAACTATTGGTACTTTTGCTTATACATATATATATGACTCTATATTTCCCACTCAACAATAAGCTTCACATATACATAATTATTTCTCGGTCAATATTTATGTACATTATTTAAATAAAACTAGTTGGTTCCCGCGACGTTGTCCGCGGCCCTCCTCTTTGCCCTGCCACTCCTTCCCACCGCCACTCCTATCCCCTGACAATCCTTCCACCTTCCACATGCTGCTGTAAATTCAATTCTATTAAAAGTAGAAAAATCTAAAAAAGGCTCTGTTTAACCAATCGCCACGAAACTTCACAGGATCACCCACGGGACTATTTTGAACATTGATACAAAATCGGTTGAGCGGTTTCGGAGTATAAAGGGAACGAACATACATACTTCCATTTTTATATAAAGAAGAAGATAAATTTTGAATATAATAAAGTAGCAATAAAATTTTAAAAATACCAATTCATGATCATTGACCGCTTTAGCTCATGACCATCTGGGGCGACATCTAGCGTTGAGTTGAACAACATCTAGTTCTCTTGCTAGCGATTATGTGAAATTGTACGGTCCTCCCACTCCTATTGGTCTTAGCGTAATGATAAAAAGCCTATAGCCTTCCTCGATAAATGGGCTATTTAACACTGGAAGAATTTTTCAAATCGGACCAGTAGTTCCTGGATCAGCGCGATCAAGCAAACAAACAAACTTTTCAGCTTTATAATATTAGTATAGATATGAAACATGGCCCTCATTTCGTGACATGTTCACAGCAATATATGGCAATCACCCACGGTTGTCACCCGCCCAGAAACTCTATCACTTAAGAAATAAAACACGGGGCAAGGCTAATGATATGGTAAAGCGATATTCACTTAGTGATAAAAACTCGCCTGGGAAGCACTAAAAGCCAGGTTAGAAAGCAAACGAATTCTCATAGATGCACAATGGAAATACCTTTTTTATGTACCTCAGGCCCAGTCAGAAAGTAGCACAGCAATTCAAAAGATTTAGTCGACATTCTCGGACAGTCTCGCTGTGCTGCAATCTCTCGGAATTAATACGAGTGAAACTCTCACTTAATAAACTCAGATTTTGTCCAAAGTTCACAAGAGAAATGAAATGACTTTGTAGTCAAAGAAAAAATGTGTAGTAATTGCTAAGCGTACACACTCCAATGAGAATCGTGCAGCAGCAAATCCTCGTTTGCTGCTTGCAAAGGATCCCTTCACGCAATGCTTCATTTAAATGATTTGAACTCAAGAAAAGATAACTTCCCCAACAAATCTCATACGGTCGAATCACATACAACCCGAGAGATTTATCCCTCAGAAGAAACTCCTTCTTCTTCGAGGATTGATACCAGCCAAGCTTACTTCTCATCAAAAAACAAAAAAGTAATACTTCCCACGGTTTTAGTTTGTATAGAGCATGCTGGTGATCATTTCACTCTAAGAGCCCTAATCGACCAAGGTTCACTGAGAATTTTTATCTCAGAAAAGGTTCTAAATCGGCTCAAACTCCCTTACGGAAAAAGCTTAACAAATATCTTGGGTATGGGTGGCAATGTAGTTCAAACCTTGACAAAAACATGCCACTTGAAACTCTCGTCCAGAAACCGACATTTTAAACTCATTGTCGCAGCAATTGTGCTCCCAAAACTAACCAATTGGTTGCCGACTTTCTCACTCACTATACCCAATCTCACCGAAATTAAGGATCTCTCTCGCAGTTCCCAATTTTGATATTTCTGCTCAAATTGACATGGTCCTAGGAAGTGATATGCTCCTACATATGATCCTGGACGGAGTCAAATCTCAAACTCTACGACTTTTCGCACTTCTGACGGTCGATATGTGGTCAAACTTCCATTAAAAAAAGAACTTGATTCAAATCAAATCACACTCGGTCCATCTCCAAATGTTGCATTACGACAATACGTTCGAGTTGAAGCATCTCTGAAGAAAAATCCCAAAATTCAGGAACAATATAAAAAGGTGCTCTCCGAATATGTATCTCTCGGTCATATGCACAAGGTTGAAGCAAACGAACTTTGTAATGAGGGAAAATATACGACCTTCTATCTCCCCCATCATGCAGTCGTAAAACCGGACAGTATCACTACAAAAGTCCGAGTTGTATTCAACGCCTCTAAAAAGACTGTGGGGACCCATCTCTCAACGATGTTTTATACACTGGGCCCACCCAGTCCGATCTCATGAGCGTAATCCTCAATTGATTCGCATTCACTGGCGATATCGAAAAGATGTATCGCCAAATTCTCGTTCACAAAGAACACCGTAATTTTCAACGAATTCTCTTTCGCCAACTTCCTAATTTCGACGTTAAAGATTATGCACTGAAAACGGTGACCTTTGGTGTGAATTGCGCTCCCTGTCACTATGTGGATTCTCTCTGGAGGACATGAGTTCGATGGCGCTTAGAATGCTCAATCACAGCTTATCTTAGCACTCAACATTGCAGCAAACCACTCCGATCATCATAACATATCCCAGATAAATCGATGGGAAAAACTCAAAGCCATGAATTCTCTCGACGATGGAAGGACGAATATCTCCACGAGCTACAAAAACGAGACAAGTGGAAACATCCGCAACGTAACATTCAGAAGGACGACTTAGTTCCCTCATATATGCCCTCAATCACTCATTTTCTCTCTAATAGCTAAATTCGTACAAACACACACTAATTTCATCTCTGGGGTTTCTAATTTCTTTATTCCCAACAGTTCTTGGAACCAGTGTCGACTCTGCCAAAACCGGCACTCGCTACGCCTTTGTAGACGATTTCTGGAAATGGACACCTTTCATCGGCATCAGACGGTGCGTCGACTGGGCTACTGCTAAAATTTGTCGCGTCGCAATTTGTGTCTGAAACCAACGTCGTACTGTTAACTAATAACATAGAGCATTTTCTATTTCTAACTTGTTCAAAACATAATATGATATTAGCTAACTAACTTGAATTTGAATTGTCGTTATTTAAACTCTTAAGTCATAAGCTACGATCTACTCTACTAATTAAAGCAACCGCCATGTTCGCTAATTCTCTTTCCTTTCTCATCGCCAACAGTACGGAAGTGCGATTCCGTAAATAAAAATACAATTTGTTAAAATTATGAAACGAAACTTCTTTGCTTTCGTATATACATACATACATACATCTCAAACTTTAAATCAAGCCGTGTTTAGCTGTTGCCCTTTCAACGCTACAACACAACGCAAATTATCTAAGGAAATTTGCGCATTTCCCAATAAATAAGCACCCGGTTTAAGTACTATTATTAATTAGATTCACCTTTTATATGTAGTTGACCTATTTCAGAACAATTAATAGTTTCAAATAATTGATTTAACTAAAACGAATTAAAAAATTCGAATTCGATAAAACAAAGCATATACCAAGAATTTTAGTATGGGAGCTATACATTCTACTTGTTGAATCGTGAGTTCCCTTTGTTTATAAAAAGTCACCAAGCCACGTTTCGAATCAATATATCAAAGATTGAGGGGACAGAGCGGGGAGGAGCGCACAGACAGACGAACATGATTAGATGGACTCATCTAGTAGAGCAGATCAAGTATATACTTCATAATCACTGATCAGAGAAACAAGACAAGTCGATCTAGCCATCTATATCGAAATTATGACATTACTCGAATGACAACGACATTTATGAAATTCATTCGAATTCATTAAAAATTTAATGATGTTTGAATATTCGTCAGCTGTAACTCAGTCCTTTTTCAATCGATTGAAAAATTTGGCTACCGTAACTCGAGTAAATAAATCAATCTGTTAGCGACATATCGTTTCTCTCGATCTGGCTTGTCATTTACACTGGACTAAGGTTTACGTAGCATCATATATTGAAATCGAAAATATACCGATATCTAGGCTAATGGTCCAAATTAAAAAAAAAATATCAGTATATTTATCATGTTCATTACTCTAAAAAAGAATATTGTATAATTTTAAAATTTAAATTTGTAGACTGATGTTATAAACGTAGAATAAGAATTTTGTAACTATATAAGAAATCACATAAGAACGAATATTTTAGTATTAATTTTGTGTTTATACCTAAAACTTCGTCTATCCTTATTAACTGTCGCCCGAATGAACATACGCGTCGGACTTGCGGTGACATTGAGTAAGAAGCGGGAAAAATGAGACGAATTGATTGTTGTTGGGGATAACTACGAGAGACGGTATGAAAATGGACACCAGCCGAAATGAAAGAGATAATTCGAGACAGTCAGCTAAGAGGACGACAGTGGAGTGGTTCGGTCACCGCAGAAAATCTTAAACCGAATTTATATAAAAAAGAAAACAAGAGAAAGAAAACATATCGCTTTTTTTTTCTGTTACAAGTGTCGTACACAAAAAAAAAAAGTATATACATACTAGCTGTCCCGGGCGCGTTGCTCCCTGCCCCACTTCGCCCTTCTTCATGATCTCTCGGGTAATAAAATTGTTCATACAAATTTACTAAATTCGCGATTAAAAACTTAGGACGGTGAAAAATACTTAACGACCTATTCTCTTATGTATATATAGCTGGGACCCGACGCGTTTCAGCATCTCCCCCTGCCTTTCCTTCCCTCTGCCACTCCTTTCCCTTCTCCTCCTTCTCCCTGTTCCTCTTTCCTCATGCTCCCTTACCCCACCATCCATTCCCCTACCCATCTTCCACTACCCCCTTTCACCCCTTCACCTACCACCCTTTACCCTGCACCCATTTCCCTACCTCCCCTTGCTTTACTGCCTCTTCTCCCTGACCCCTTCGATCCCATTAACATGTATACAACATTTCATTTCAACTACCACTCCCCTCTGTTCCTCCTTCCTCATGCCCCCTTAACATACCACCCATTCCCCTACCCCCCTTTCACCCCTTCACATGCCACCCTTTACCCAAAAGCTTCTGTTAGGACATTGTTGAAATGCAGAGAGCAGCAAGGTGTCCTGAATTGTCCATCGTGGGTGTTTGTGCAGTGCCGCATTCATTATGCATTAAAATCAACGCCAACACAAATACTGATAATCGACTATTACTACGTATACCATGACTACTATGGACTATAACAACCCACAACTCAACAACAGCATCATATAACCTTACCTTTCTCTTCACATTGCATAGTTTCATCCCAGCCGTCGAATGCAGTTCAGTTTGTGCATCAGACTTCTTTTAACATGCGTTGCATGTTTCCTTCATACAGCTGCGTCGTGTGAATCGGCCGCCCACTAATATGGAGTTGCAATGACATTTCGGTGTTAGTGTTGTTGGAGTTTTTGTTGTTATACCGCCCAAAAGTAGGCTTCATAATATATATATATATATATATATATATATATATATATATATATATATATATATATATATATATATATATATATATATATATATATATATATATATATATATATATATATATATATATATATATATATATATATATATATATATATATATATATATATATATATATATAGCGCGCGCGCGCGCGCGCGCGCGCGCGCGCGCGCGCGCGCGCGCGCGCGCGCGCGCGCGCGCGCGCGCGCGCTGAGTAGGTAGGTAGGTAGGGGGGGGGGTAGAGAGAGAGAGAGAGAGAGAGATATATATATATAGAGAGAGAGAGAGAGAGAGAGAGAGAGAGAGAGAGAGAGAGAGAGAGAGAGAGAGAGAGAGAGAGAGAGAGAGAGAGAGAGAGAGAGAGAGAGAGAGAGAGAGAGAGAGAGAGAGAGAGAGAGAGAGAGAGAGAGAGAGAGAGAGAGAGAGAGAGAGAGAGAGAGAGAGAGAGAGAGAGAGAGAGAGAGAGAGAGAGAGAGAGAGAGAGAGAGAGAGAGTATATATATATATATATATATATATATGAGAGAGAGAGAGAGAGAGAGAGAGAGAGAGAGAGAGAGAGAGAGAGAGAGAGAGAGAGAGAGAGAGAGAGAGAGAGAGAGAGAGAGAGAGAGAGAAGAGAGAGAGAGAGAGAGAGAGAGAGAGAGAGAGAGAGAGAGAGAGAGAGAGAGAGAGAGAGAGAGAGAGAGAGAGAGAGAGAGAGAGAGAGAGAGAGAGAGAGAGAGAGAGAGAGAGAGAGAGAGAGAGATATATATATATATATATATATCTCTCTCTCTCTCTCTCTCTCTCTCTCTCTCTCTCTCTCTCTCTCTATATATATATATATATATATATATATATATATATATATATATATATATATATATATATATATATATATATATATATATATATATATATATATATATATATATATATATATATATATATATATATATACAATTGAATAATTTTTTTATGTTGTGTTCGTTATAATTAACAGATGATTTTAAAGATATGTCGTCTGTCTACATATATTTTAGTGACTGATATCTGTCATCAGTCACTATATATATATTAGTATTATTTTTATTCGTAGAAACGTTCCAAAATTGAATGTACAAGAAAGGTTTGCATAAGATTCTTTGATAGAAGCTGTGAACAATTGAACTGGTGGAATTTAATTCTTCGATGATCCCGGAGGGACTGGAAAAACGTTCATAATTCCATTGCTTTTGGCGAGGATCACATCGCAAAGTGAAGTTGCCCTAGCATTGGCTTCATCTGGAATAGCTGCGACTTTGTTAGAAGGCGGACGAACTGCACATTCTGCCTTGAAATTGCCACAAAACATGCTAGTCAACGAAGCACCAACTTGCAACATAGCCAAAAACACCGCAATGGCAATCTCAACATCAATCAACAACAACAATCTCAATGCGAAGATTCAGAATTTTCTTCCGGGTCAGTTATTTTCCTTCAAATCAGTCGACACAGTTGTCAACTAGGATGACGTAGTCAACTATCCCACAGAATTTTTGAATTGTCGGGAATTGCAGGACTACCACCTCACAATTTGCTATTAAAAGTAGGTTCAGTTGTCGTCACGTTGCGTAACATTAATCAACTTCGACTATGCAATGAAGCGAGGACTACCACCTCACAATTTGCTATTAAAAGTAGGTTCAGTTGTCGTCATGTTGCGTAACGTTAATCAACTTCGACTATGCAATGGAGCGAGACTGGCTGTGAAAAAGATAATAAATAACGTCATCGAGGCAACGATCATCAAGGGAAAATAGAAAGGAGAGGATGTCTTCATTCCGCCTATACCAATGTTTTCAACGGATTTGCCATTTGATTTAAAGCGACTACAATTCCCCGTGCGACTGGCTTTTGCGATGACCATAAATAAATCACAAGGCCAGTAGTTGGAAGTTTGCGGAATCAACTTGGAGTTTCCATGTTTCGCACACTGTAAGGATGCCTGTGGTCTTTTTTTTAAATTAACGGCTTGTTGCGAAGAAGTGCAACATAGTGTAAAGTAATTAAATGTAATAAAATTAACATCAGTGCAACTATGTGCAATGGACTAATCCAAATAGGGAAACTAGACAAGTCTAAATAAGGAAAAAATAAACTAGTCCAAATAGGTTAACGAAGGAAATCGATGTGTCATGGAGGAAATAAAAGAAAAAAAGGGGAAAAAAGACGCTATCTTCCTTTTGGTAGCTGATAGCGAGCAGAAGCGCCAAAATTTTGACTCAGAAAATGCATGCAAGCTCTATGTGCTACAGGCATGGCGAATTATGCTGCATGTAAATTACAACAACGCAGCATCTGAATGAATAGCTGGTGCGGCTACGCCACAGCAATCGCCACTGGCATAATTTTTATGCACAATGGTAAGCAAACCATCAAAGCAACCTAACCGTATGCGCAGCAGCCCCAAATTGCAGCATACGCAGCAATAACGCATCACCGCCAGGCAACGTCGTGTGAAATTACCACGTGCTCTCTTACTGCACCGCCTAAGGCCTATCCAGCACCACATTAGCGTAAGTGCAGCATCAGCAAATTGCAGCATACGGAGCAATAACGTCTTATTGACTCTACATCATGTGCATCAACGTTGGGAGGTCACTTCAATGGTAACCTTGACTTTTTCTACTTCATACCGTCCATGTTTAAGTTTTTTCAAAACTTTATAAGGACCAAAAAACTTCTTTTTAACTTTAAACCGGTACCATACTGCGTTCGTATCCAATGTCATATTCGTATTTTTTTCTGCTTTTATTTAAATTCTTACGGTTTTGAGCCTGATTTGTCTTTCTTGAGCTAGCTTCTCAATCCTGACAGCACTCAAAAGATCTCTGAAACTTGGATTATATGTTGTTCTCATTTCTACGCTAGTTAGAATTTTAAAATTACTAAATTTAGTACTTCTAGGCGGAGTGTTGTTTATAATTTGCATAACACTATCTACATGCATATACCAGTTTGATGGATTATTATAGCAAAGTTTAGTTAGCAAAAGAATAATTTTTTTATGCATCCTTCCAACTTCCCCATTTCCTCTCTCTTAGCAATATGCAGTAATTGTATCCTTTCACACGTATAATAAACTTTCGGATTGCCAAACACCATTGATTGTTTACTTATTCTTTCCACAACTTCTCCCGTTTCTGTAGATTTGGCTAGATAAAGCCAAATAAATTTAGACAATCCATCGATGACTACTAAAATATGGTTGTACTTTTGCTTACTGTCATATCGATAGGTTCTAACCATCCCTCTTTTTTCCCTTGCTTTTCTTCTGCTATCACACATTTAACACAACTTCTGACTACTTTTTCCACTTTGGACTGAATGTTTGGTATGAAGTAAGATTGTTGAAGCAAATCTTTCGTCTTTTTTGAACCTAAATGTCCTTGTGAATGTCCTAGCTTAATTATCTCATCTTCCATAGCTTCAGGGACAACCAATAATTGATGAATTGGATCTTTAAAGAGAATGCCATTCTACAAATAAAAGTCCTCGTATGAACTGTTTTTTTAGAATTTCTTTTTAATCTTTTTCCCAGTCGTCGCAAGATTGTGCCTCTGATAATCGATATTTTAGAACTCGAATCAAAGCGTCAACATGTCTCATTTGATTTCCTGGCCTGTATTCGATCTCATATTGAACGTGCTGCTCTTGGCGGAATGTTATCCTTCTTTATGTTTTATGTCATAGCAAAGGCGTTGCAGTCTGTAATAATTTTAAACTTTGGGCCAAGCAGGTATATGCGCCACTTCTTTAATGCGTTTATTATGGCTAGTACTTCAAATTCGTATGAACAATACTTTTCTTTGCATACCATAGTTCTTCTACTCATGTACAACACAGGGTTTAAACATTGGTCTTCACTACCCATCTGCAATAAAACAGCACCATACCCATACTTGGAAGCATCAGTGTGGACTTTCGTTACTGTTATGGGATTGCAAAGTTTTAATACGGGAGCATTACTCAACTTTGGTTTCAGTTCTACGAACGCAATTATGCACTGGTCATTCATTTTTATTTGGACATCCTTACGAACCAGCGTCACCTCTTTCAATAAATAGATTTATGGCTTAGCTGCTAAAACATATCCTTTAATAAACCGTCGTAGGTATGAAGTCAGACCTAAAATCTTTCCAACGACCTCTGGCTTCTTGGAACTGGAAAGTGTTTGATCGCACATACTTTCTCATTTCAAATAGATATAGTTCCATTTCCAATTATGCGATCCAGAAACTCTATCTTTTCCTTCAAAAACTGATATTTCTCCTATTTTATCTGGAGACCGCCTTTGCTGGCTATGTTTAAAATTTTTTCTATCCTTACATTGCTTGCAGGTATCACGATATCGTCCATATATACAACATTGGTTCTATCTTGTATAAGCTCTGTTAGAACACCACTTAAATATTTACAAACTACTGCTAGCGAATTTGAAATCCGAATGGAACATGAGTGAACTCACATTGTTTATTGTGTGTTACAAATGCAGTATACTTCCTTGGATCCGGATCTATTGGCACATGAAAAAAACCATTCATCAAATCTAAAGTAAAGTAAATCTTAAAAACTGGAGGTTTTTTATTACATCGTCCATTAGAGCCATCGAGAAACAATCTTTAATAATTTTGTCATTCATCTTTCTAAAGTCACAGCACAATCTCTTAGAGCCATTTTTTTTGCTACTAGCACAACTGGATAAGCATATTGCGATAAATTCTGTAAAAGCCATTCCTGCACATGTTTTTCAATAAAACATTTATCAACGAACGACGTACTTCGTGAATTCTGATAAACTGGTATCTCATATTTTAGAAATATCTTCATCTTTACTGGCGATTCAATTTTCCGTTCTGGATTGTAGTTTAAAACTAAATCTTTACCCTTATTAGCCATTTCCTTCTTTAAATGTTTTGTCACATCATTTAAATTATTATATCCCAAAATTGCTGAATAGGACAACTCATTAGTTTTAACTACATGGAAAGTAACTTCTAAAGAAGGGGTTCATGGATGTGATGTGGACCGGTAAGCAGTGCAACCGTTACTGTCCCAAATCCCACACACTTCAAGTCGACTCATAGAAGCTGCCTCCCTTCTCTAATGAGAGGGCCTCCACGTGGTGTTCCCTGGTAACGTATTCTTCGGAATACCGAAAATTTGAACGCCGTGTGGCTCCCACACCCAACTCTCCTATACTCTCCCATCCTAACACCCTTGCTATACCTAGGCATAGTCGCTAAAATGCCTACAGTGCCGGATTAAGATGTCATGCCTACCGTGTCGATGATGAGTCTGACTGGGGGCCTTGTATAAAAATAACTCAGTCGAAAACGGTGCCTCTCCGATACCTGGTCGCCTCGGAGAGTAACTGTGACGTTTTCTGTGTATGGCGAGTCTCTGCACAGATGGAAATTCTTTCTTCGCAAATCGTAGGATCAATTATGGATTCAAACAAAAATAACAACAAAAATAAAATACCGCGGGATACACCGCGATTCAAGTTGCAGACCAACTTGAACAGTAACGCCTGGACGAACGCCGTCCACGCACAACGGGACCCTCGGTTGCTTGCAACAGTAACATGGCCACAAAGCAACGCTATCAGGCTGGAAGCGCGCCAGCTTCGAATAGCCAAGCAATGACGAAGAGGAATGTGGAAGGGCACATACAGCCGAACGCCCATCAGCTCCATATAGAGTACATGGTGTAGTCACCAAAGGGACTCAGTCGAACAGAAAGACTCCGCCGACAAAGAAGTCGCCACTACCGCCTCTAGGAGAACCGGGCGGTGTTGACGATCCCCAGCGCAGGGGTCTGAGTGGGGCGGGAGTGAAATGGTACATAAGGTACCTTGAGCAAGGCCTAACGCCGGAAAGAGCGCGTGAGAGGGCGCTGAACCACAAAACTGTAGTACAGCCACCACAGTCGGCCAGCAATAGAGCGAACAAAACGCTCTCACGGAGCGGATGCAAAAAAAAGCCCGAACTGTTGGCAGTGCAAAGAACACCAGTGATAGTAGAGCCTCAATAGAGGACTGTGAACCGACATCCAGCTACGCCAGTATTGTGAAGTTCACGAAGGTTGCGGTATTACCTATAGACTATGGAGCTGGAGAATGCCATCCTTTGCGAGGTGACGAAGGGACGCGGTGCACTTCAGACCAGGAATGTTACTAGTCGACTGCGCCGACGACCAAACGGTGGAGTGGCTACAACTCCATGCTCCCGTATTGGGAGGGTGGGAGGACCCTCCACTAATGGCGGTAAAAGGGGATGACATTCCTCGTTAGGAGGTGATTCACCTTTTCCTTCCCAGGAGCCAAGGGAAGACAACAGAGTGGCTTCTAGATATGCGGGAAGCACAAAATGAAGGGCTGAAAACGCATATGTGGAAAGTCATCTCCCTATGACAAGAAGGGAAGCAGTGCAACCGGACAGCTGATGGTAGTAGGCATCAATGAAGAGTTGAAATCAGCTATCATCAGTAACGGATCAATATTGCGATTCCGGTTTGGAATCATCAGAGAGGTGAACAAAAAAAGAGGATGCGGCGGAAGTCATCGAAGAAGAAGGCAGGCCCGAGACACCAATGACCAAAGGTTCGGATATTGTAATCGAGCATCTGCTATCCTCCCAGGAACTGCGGGAGGAAGATGAGCTCCTAGACGGAGAGGACAATACACTCATCGGAGAGGAGCTAGCGCAGACAAACGAGCCAAATAATGAGTCGGGTGACTGATCATTCAGCTATTAGCGCAGCTCACCAGAATGGCAAGTCCCAGTGTCACAAAGGTAAGTTTAAAGGCATGTACACCAGGAATGCAAAGGTAATCTGGGAGAAAAAACACAGTATCCCTAGTGGTTGCATTATTGTTATAAATGATATAAGGTACACTGTTCTTTCGGAATATTTAACTCGGGACTGCTTACCGCTGATCACCGAGTTAGTCTACAGAGCCAAAATGCGACGTGTTGTGATTGCGTCGATATATTTCTCGGGAGAGAGAACATCACCCCCAGAGGAGGTAGACCAACTGGTGCAGTTCTGCAACAGTCGCAGTCTACCCATAATAGTAGGCTTCCAAGCAAATATGGAATACGAGGCATGGGGAAGAACTGACACCAACTGACAGTTATGCGTACCAAACTTTGTTACTAAGACTAGGCAAGAAGTGTTAGACTTAACTTTCAGTAGTCTGACCCTAGAAAACAATATTAGGAGCTGGCATGTGTCACAGGAACCCACCATGTATGACTGTCGACTAATTAAATTTGAAATACAAGGAAGTATTACATCCCATGAAACAAGAAGAAATCCCAGGAAGACTAACTGGGGAAATTATGTGTCGTAGCTATCCGCTGTGATGGCTGGTAAGAGAGTCAAACTCCCAACACACTATCTTGAATTAGAGCCGGCTGTAGAGGACCTGAATGCAGGTATCATGAGATCATACGAAAGTACATGTCCTATTGTTAAAGAAATGCGCGAATGTGACGTCCCATGGTGGAAGGAGCGGCTGCAGAAGCTTAGGATTAAAGTTAGAGGACTCTTCAACGGGGTCAAAAGATCAAATCAATGATTACTCCACTGACCTTACTCTATATAATAAAGAGATAAAGAAAGCCAAACGCAGGAATTACAGATCTTTCTGTGAACGCATAACATTCACTGCATCAGCTAATCGAATTTATCTGGCAATGGGCAAGATGCAAACCGATGCGAATATCTCACTCTGTAGAGCTTTACGGAATCCTACAAATCTTCTGGAGTAGATAGAATATTTCCAGCAGTTCTTCAAAAATGAGCAAAAGATCTACTCCCAATTTTACAGAAGACCATGACAAGTAGTCTTGCACTTGCTCGTATCCCTTGGAGAAGGGCCAGGGTTGTCTTTATCCCGAACGCGGGGGAAAAGGACCCAACCCTCCCCAAAGCATTTAGGCCTATTAGCTTGACATCATTTTTGTTAAAAACAATTGAAAAGATAATAGACAAGCATATTAGAGAGATGATACTGCATCATAGTCCCTTACAGCGGGACCAACATGCATATACGGCGGGCAGACCAACCGACACTGCACTGTAATTGAAACATCCCTTGAACACAAAGAAGTCATAATGTGTGCCTCTTTGGAAATTGATGCAGCGTTTGATAACACTAATCATGCCACAATCTGTAACGCACTAGTAGAGAGGGGAGTGGAAATGGACACAGTCATTGTTGAAAATAAGAACAGCTGAGACGGGCACCAACGTCAGAATACAAACAGTCAAACGATGTCCATAGGGTGGAGTTCTCTTGCCACTACTATGGAGCCTAGTTGTAGACGGACTACTTAGTAGGCTAAACGAAAATGGAATAGGCTGTCAGGGCTATGCGGATGATTTACTGTCAGAGACGTCTCTCTACATGGACACAGGAAGAAACACTAGTATTCATGCAAAGGGACGAGATGACGAGGAGGAATGTTTTCAATCGGAACTTCAACATCAAATGGTCCGATAAGAAGACTATAAGCGGTATACGGATGGATCTTTGACGACAGAAGGAACTGGTCTAGGAGTGGTAGGCCCGAGATTAAACCACTGGGAGTCCTTGGGTAGATATACCAGTATATTTCAAGCTGAATTGTGCGCTACAATTATATGTGCACAGTGTATTTAGATAGAGGCTATCGCAATTGTGAGATTGCTATTCTATCAGACAGTCTGTCGGTGTTGAAAACATTAAGCTCAAACTCCGTCAAGTCAAAACTAGTGCAGGAAGCAGTTATAATATTGGGAAAACTTGGCGAACACAACAAAGTTTACTTGCTGTGGGTGCCAGGGCAGAATTATTTAGTAGGAAATGAGCTAGCCGATAGGCTTGCCAAGAAAGGAGCGGAAACGTCAATGGTAGGACCAGAACCTTTTTGTGGCACTTTGAGACATACTACACTGTAACTAATCCGCAATGAAACAAATAGAGCAAAGAAGCAGTACTGGGCCATGAGCCAAGGACTAAGGCAAGAAAAAATATTCCAAGGAGTTTTTGCAGAGCGAGAGCAATGCTCCAACTAGGAAGAAACCAGTTGAGAACATTAACAGGAATACTGAAGAAAAACATGTGTATGATGGGTGTATATAATTCCCCAGAATGCAGATTTTGTGATCATAAGGAAGAGACTCCTCTTCACATCGTTGCAGAATGTGAAGCAATAGTCAGTAGATTTCGAATATTGGGCAGCTACGTTATCGCCGAAGAACAACTTAAAAGGTTAGATCCTGGGATAATACTAAGGTTTATTCAACTAGTTCGACTAGAGCAGGACATCTAACTAAGCAGGACAAAACAATAGATCTTTCTTGGTCACAGTTTAAAATTGTGTCCTATAATAATAACTTCTAAAGAAAAACTGTCAGCGCTAATAGTAGTTTCAAAACAACCAATTGTAGTCAGCTTTCCTTGACCAATTCCTGCCAAACATCTGGTTTCCTTTCTGAAGCAAACTGTTTTGAATTTGGAAAAAGTGTCTTCACGCAAAACATTTAAATCACATCCCTTGTCATCTGAAAATTCAATATTTTTTGCTTTTGCTGTTTTGAAAATTAGACCAGAGTTTATTTTTCTAGTTCCCACAGGCTTGTCAGCCACATTTGCAAATTCATATTCTACAACAATATTGTGACGGTAACTTACGGGTCACCGCACAAAATTCGGTAAATAGATATATAAGAATATTATAAGATTAATTTGCAAATAAGAGTAGGATAAACAATGGAAGATAAAGCAAAGAAAATGTGAAAAATAGTATTATGAAGTAGGAGTAATTAAATATAAGAGCGCCCCTGAACAACAACTGAATACGCTCCTGTAAGATTAACATAGACAAAAAACCATATCACTGAAGCACGCTTCTCTCAGAGTCAAATCGATGTCCCAAAGCTCGCGTTAAATAAATCAACAACAACAAACAACAGCAACAGCGACAGCACAAAACAGTAAACTGTTCACCTACAGCCTTGACACAATGTTCGGCTTAGGCGATCGAATAAATCATCATGCTAGCAAAGCAAGCCAGGCACAGTTAAAAGCGAACCCAACAGCGATCAATGTACGACCACGCACAAAACGGTACACGAGGAAGACATAAAGAGAAGAAAAATACAAACTGACACACACACACACACTCCACGCAACAGCACATGTGCAGCCACTGTAGGGAATCCGTTACTCGCTTCGGGCGTAGGAGTAAGTGAGAAGATATGAGAATGCAACCAAAATACAAAGAGTCCGGAAAAGGAAAGAAAACCAAGCAAAAGCTCATGCCTGGAAAAAGTGGAATTAGGCTTCGGTTGATCGCAAACCAATCAATGCGATAAAAATTACTGCATCGAGCAGCCGACCAGAGCAATCACATACAGAGGCGAACCAATAGAAAATTATTTAAGTCTAGTGTGCAATTATAATTAAATGGACGATAGTCTTGCAGGCCATACGACCCAAAAGGATTCGCAGTAGCACCGCCAGGACCAACAGTGACGGAAGAACCGCAGCAGCAACCGAGATGCAGCAACGCAGCTAGCAACAGCAGAAACAAAGGACAACCGCAGCAGCAACCGAGACACAGCAGCGCAGCCAGCAACAGCAGGAACAACGGACGACAGTAGCAGCAACAGAGACGCAGCAGGAGTAATTAAATATAATAGTAGTCTCATTCCTTAAGTCGAAGCAATCCTTGGACTCGAGCATGAGATTGTGAGAGACAACACGACAAGCAAGATAAATCAAGAATCTGTCAGTCAGACTCATCGTTTCATACCAGCGGTCGAAGTAATAATTGGACGCTGGTACCACACTCTGGACTCATCATCTCGTACTATAAGTCGAAGGAACAATTGGATTTTGGCACGAAAAAGTGAGAAAACGGCAACAGACTACAGTAGAACGAAGCCACGTGGCTGCTCGAAGCTCAGAGTAGGAAATAGACATTGAACACTAACCCTAATAACCCTAATAACCCTACAGGAATCTTGGAAAATTAAGCTACAGATTATAAGAAATAAAATATAGAAAGTTAATATGAATAATAAAGCATAATTTTATTAACTCAACATAAATTGAAATCGATCTTTTCTAATAAATCAATATCTGGCAACTGACACCGCCAGTGGTCGCTGAAATTTAAAAATTTCTGTGACGAACGCCTGGGCACAAGCCGACCTGCATACCTCGGCCTGTGACCTCGTTACAGTATGTTATTTTCATTGAGGAGCTATATGACCTTCTTTTTTGAATTTGAAACAAGTAATTCCTTTCTTGCAGTCTTTCGCCAAATTTCATTTCCGCATTTTAAAAACCCTCTCTTTGTCTGCTGATTACCTTCCTCCTTTACATTACTTCAAATTTGTTTATTATTCCTTTTCTCGTGTTATCCATAAACTGGATTACGACCTCTAATTTTCTCATAAATTTAGCCTTTCAGTTCTTTTACCGTCTTCGCTGAATATAATATTGTCTTATTCGATCTTGAGTCAGGTACACCCTCTACGAAGTAATCGATAACGCTCATTGCCCATTTCAAGCAAATTATACATGTATTCGTTTAGTGTTTCGTTTGGCTGCTTATGTCTGCTACGCAACAGCCGATGCACTTCTGCAGTGCAGAAAATTTTACCAAATTCTTCTACAAGTGATTCTTTCAGCTTATTCCAACTTCGTATGCCTGATAAAATTCGTACAAAAAGCTTAGCAGCTCCACCTAGCAACTCTTTCGCATAAATAAATTTCTGTAAATCATTCCACTGAACTGTCTCCGCGACATACTCGAACTCAGATATCCATTGATTTACTTCAAGGGAGTCAGAGCCAGAAAAAGTAGACAAACTATCATTGATGTCGCGCAGTGCAAAACTGGATTTTAAGATCGGTGCCTCTTGTATTTCTTCATAAACAGAATTCTGCGAATTATTATCATCATTACTAACCTCACGTTCCCTAATTAACCCAAAGTACTTTTTGTAGCGCTCCTTTCACCCCTTCTGCATTTAAACCTTACTCTTGCAGCTT
Source organism: Leucophenga montana (assembly GCA_035044765.1). Taxonomy (NCBI): domain Eukaryota; kingdom Metazoa; phylum Arthropoda; class Insecta; order Diptera; family Drosophilidae; genus Leucophenga; species Leucophenga montana. The sequence continues at coordinate 2,233 of JAWNNQ010000895.1, read as the reverse complement.
CCCTCTTAACTCTTCAACAGTTAATGCTAGTATTGAATCGATATCCATATTGCTGTCGATCAGTTTACAATATTTAAATGAAATTGTTAACCAAAAATAAAAAGAAAAAAATATTAGTGAATATACTATTTTATACGAGTTACAAATGATTTAAAATATTTTTCTCTATTACCACTTTTTCATAAATTAACATTCTTTGTTTTAAATGTTAAAAATTATATGAATTAATTTTCAATATTTTCGATAAAGTTTAATTAATATTCAAAATAACATTAATTAATTTTTTTTTAGCCAGAATAAAGTGTATGTGTATACGAGTATATCTACGTTTTCAAAATATTTTACATCAGGTTGTCTTAACTAACCTCGTTCTCACTATACAAAGTATGTATGAACTACGAATAACTCTTTATTTGGTTATTTCGTGCTTGCTTTCTCTAACTTTAGATGTTCCGATACGATTACGTTCTCTGCTGCACAGACGTTCTCTACTGCACAATCTGCTCTCCGTTGTTTCCCGACAATTTTCGTCTTCTTATGTACGTTCTCCTTTACTCATTCTTTACCTCGTTTTACTGCTGCTGCTCTGCTGCGTCCCACTTACACATGTACATACACGCAATGCAGATACTCAAGAATTTGTGCGTTTGTATGTACATATAAATTAAATAAGTCTGTTATTATTTTTAATAAAAAAAACATTTTAGCACTATATGATTTTCGTATTTGAGTTCGATATAAACTAATTTCTTAATTATAACATATTCTTAATGAAACCTTCTTAGCTGCGAATGCAGCGGACGTCACTGCTGACGTAGCTGAGGCCGAAGCAGATGTAAGTTATGCGCGAGTAGCGCTTAAGATCACATTGCAAGTGCAACTGCCGAAATTGCAGACATGGTGTCATCAAAAATTGTTTGAAAGGTAATTGAAATATGAAGTCAATATTCTGACTGTGAGAAACTTATATATTTGCCAGGTACAGTTTTCAGTGAACTAAATATTTTTGTGTTTTTTTTTGTGTTGATACACAAATAATATTGCTAATAGTAATAATATTAATAATTTTTTCGTAATCACCGTTTTTCAGAATGTAGATTTTTTATTTTGGACCGGACGAGCTCGCAAATTGTAGTGTTTTAGATTTATTTAAATTAACGTTGTTATACCATTCACACACTACGGAGATAATATATGAGCACCATAAGGGTGCTCTAGGCGAACCTGCACCACGCCAAAGGGGCAACGTCCACAGTGAGCAGTCTCTTCGCCGAGAGGGAGACCACCCTGGCTCTCATTCAAGAGCCTTGGGGGTGTGTGTGTCAAAATCCGTAGACTTAACTGCAAAACTGGTAAGTTAATCTACGACCACTCTGCAGAACTGCCCCGTACGGCAATTATAATTGATAAAAAGATCCATTCCATTCCACTAACAAACTTTATTTCTAGAGATTTAACAGCTGTGTTAGTGGACATTTCCACAGGAGTAGGCTCCCAGGAAATTGTCCTGGCCTCAGCCTACTTCCCAGGAGATGAACAAAATATACCACCACTTTAGGTGCAGAGGCTAGTGGAGCACTGTCGCACCCACAACAGGCAGATCATTGTTGGCTATGTTGCCAATGCACATCATATCGTCTGGGACAGCAATGACACCAACCACAGAGGTGAGTACCTCTTAAATTATTTAATGAGATCCCGGCTCGTATTTGGTTGTAAGCCTACATTTATAACAGCAGTTAGACAATAGGTTCTAGATCTCACCCTAACTAGCAGAGGTGTTATGAACTTCGTTTGGAATTGTCGAGTTCCAAACGACGTATCTGTCTCTGACCACCAACATATTCGCTTTGAAATTCCGGGGGCTTCTGATATCCTCTCTAAGGTCTACCTTCCTTTTAAAACTAACTGGCAATCGTACAACGAGCTCGTAGAATCAAATGTTGCCGGAGACCCGCGCAGCATTAGCTTAACTTCTGAGCTGGAGCTAGCAGCGGACCTGCTAAACGAGATTTTACTGAGCTCGTGCCACGATAGCACGTCTACACGTCCAGTCCGCATGAAACAGAGGGTTCCATGGTGGACTGATACGTTAGCGGCTATGCGACGAACGGTTAGGAAGCTTTTCAACCGTGCGAAAAGATTCGGTAGATGGGATGAATATAGGTCATCCCTAACCGAGTATAACAAGCTGATACGTCAGTCCAAGTGTGAATCCTGGAGAAGGTATTGT
>JAWNNQ010000893.1:0-13488 GCA_035044765.1 Leucophenga montana | reverse complement strand
ACAAATACTTGGGATTTTGTTGAGCTACTTCCGGTAGTTCAGGGAAATCCATTGAAATTTTCTAATATTGTCTTTTTTTTATCTTCCGATTTGGACTATCCATTAGTGGCGAAAACCGGTTTTCATAGAGGTTTGGTGGCCCAGAGGCCATAGTTAAACTTTGGTTACTTCTATTAGAAAAAGACAGTAAAAGACACCGGTGAGCGAAAAGAAAAAAAAAATCAATAGCGGCACGAGAAGTTAATGAACTTTTGTGTAAAGAAGAACCAACAACTGATCACTGCAAGCTTTTTAGCGTTGACGTCTGTACCCGTTGAGAGTTAGTCGGCCACTGAGTGTTACAGATTAACTTTAATTTTTTGTAAAAATCTAGTTAATTGTTTATATGCTTCAATTTTTTCATGTGAAAAAAATTTAACTAATTTATTGTATTTTAACTTACTTACTTATTTAGGTGGCTCTACAACGTAGGAAAGCGCACCATTCGGTGTAGTTTAGTGCGGGCCGGCACCAGTCGCTGGCAATCAGGAGCTTCTTCAGGTCATCATAGACATCTGACGCCGTCCACCAATCAAGTTCAGGTTTCCGTCGTAAGCCTTTAGTGCTGGAGCTTCGGGGTTCATCCGGATGAGGTGACCAGCCCAGTGCAGCCGCTGGAATTTAATGGGCTTTACTATGTCAACCTCTTCATACAGCTCATGGTTCATACGGGTCCTAACACTCGACGCCAACTCTAAGGGTACCAAAAATCCTACGAAGAATCTCTCTCGAACACTCCTAAAGACGCTGTATCCGTTGATATCAGTGTCCATGCATCTGTGCCATACAGCAGGACCGAGATTATCAGTGTCTTATAGATTTTTATCTTCGTAGTTCGAGAGAGGGCTCTACTTCTAATTTGCTTTCTGAGCCCAAAGTAGCAGTGATTAGCTCACGCCTTTCTTGTTCCTTTTTTTTTGCGTCTGAAAAGGCGTTTCTCCTCGTTCGTTTGTAAGCGGCGTCCTTCTCTGCAGTAGCTTGGAGACACTCCACGACATACCAAGGGTTCGTCACAGGTCCGGTGTACCCAATGACCTCCTTGGCAGCCGTATTAATGGATTGGGAGATATGGCTCCACTGCTCACCTATATCTTCAGAAGCCGGAGAGGACTCCCGGAACAGTTGGGAGAGTCTGGCTGAAAAGGGCTTCGGCGGTCTGTTGTGATAGCAGCTTTCCGATGTCTTGCTTTCGTTGAGTGTTAAAACATGCGGAATGCACCATGCTGAGCCTGGTGTGTACCTTGGCCACCACAAGGTAGTGGTCCGAGTCGATGTTGGGACCTCGTACCGTTCGCACGTCCAACACGCTCGATGCGTGCCTTCCGTCGATCACAATATGATCATTTTGGTGGCGTGTCTTTTGATCGGGACTGCGCCAAGTAGCCTTGTGTATGTCTCGGTGTGGAAATCAGGTGCTACTGATTACCGTGTTCCGACCTGCGGCGAAACCGATTAGCCTCTCTCAATTGCTGGAGGTAACGTCGTGAAGGCTAAATTTTCCGACTGTTGCGCCAAAGATTCCTGCCTTCCCTATTTTGCGTTGAAATCGCCAAGCACGATTTTTACATCGTGATTGGGGCAGCGCTCGTAGAGACGTTTGAGACGCTCGTAAAATTAATCTTTGGCCGCTTCGTCTGTGACTTCCGTCGCGGCGTGTGCACAAATCTGGCTAATGTTGAAGTACTTAGTAGTACTTAGAAGTACTTATACGTATCGCGGCCAGGCGGTCGTGCACAGGTATGAAACTGGTGACAAGTCCTCGTAGTTTCCTACTAACCATGAAACCGCATCCAAATTCGTGCTTCTTCGCATGGCAACTATAATAAATGTCACAGGGTGCCTTTTTTGAGCAGCACTGTCCTATCCATCTCATTTCCTGTTGTTGTAGCTCGTAAGACTTTGTATGTATGTTTAGTTGTAATATTATCATGTTGAATTTTGGTTAATAATGTTACAGTCTCCTTGTTGCGAAGTAGTGGTTAGTTTTCAAGAATATTCTTGAGTACAGAAATAAATTGATGCCCTAGTAAAAGAGCTGTATTTTATAGTTTAAAAAGTTTAGCAACATGACGAACGCTCAATTACATATTACAATCGATCCAACCATACAAATGAAAAATATAAATATATCGTCACAAAATTTATATCAGTTTTTTTGTGTGTCCAAGTATGCTTTCGTCACTTGATTTTTACCTTGTCAAGAGGTTTTTTTATTTCATATCAGTCATTTTAATGGAGAAGATAAATAAAATGCTTGGATAAAACTTTATATGAAACATGAACATTGCTTAAGGCTTCTTATATGAACCATAGACTATTATATGTACTATTTAAAATTTGTCTTCCATATATATATAAAAATGGAAGTATGTTTATATGTTCCCTATAGACTCCGAAACCGCTCAACCGATTTTGATCGAATTTTGTGGTAATATTTAAAATAGTCCCGTGGGTGATCGTGTGGGATAAACAGATAACTTTTTTTTAGATTTTTCAAATTTTAATAGAATTGGAGGTAGAGTAAAGGAGCATGTGGAAGGTGGAAGCAGTGTCGGTGGGTAGGAGTGGCAGGGAGAAGGAGTGGCAGGGGAATGAGGAGGGACCTATATTTTTATACCATTCACACATAGTGTGAAATGTTATTATCAGTTTGTCTGAAAGTTTGAAACGCACTAAAGGAGCCATCGTAGACCCCATAAAGTATATATATTCTTGATCAGCTCGACGAGACGAATCGCTCTAGCCATGTCCGTCTGTCTGTCTGTCTGTCCGTCTGTCTGTATGTTGTTGCGCATTTTTTGGGGACCAATTTTTATGCTATCCAGTTGAAATTTTGCACATATACTTCTTTTTATTGTAGTTTAATAGAGTATCAAGATTGACCTGGCACGTCCACTAATTGGGGTAGCTCCCATACAAACCTACTGCGCACTTTTGACTTTTTTTAAAAAAACTGCTTTATTAAAGTCTATATTAGGTTGAAATGCAATGTGGTGCCTTTTTATTGTCAGCCGCTTATCATACATAGACTAACGGTCGTGGCCCGCCCACTATATGGGGTAGCTCCCAAACCTATGGTCCACTTTTGACTTTTTGTTAGAAAAACTTTTTTATTAAAGTCAATATTAGGTTAAAATGCGATATGGTGCCTTTTAAGAGACAGCCGCTAAACATACATAGACAACTGGGCGTGGTCCGCCCACTTTTTGAAGTAGCCCCCATACAAACCCACCGTGCAATTTTGTGTTTTTTATGAAAAAATCCTTCATTTAGACCAATAATAGCTTGCAATTTGATTTTGTGGATTTTATTTGACAACCGCTTCATATACATATACAAAAGGGGCATGTCCCGCCCACTTTTTGAGGTAGACCCATATAAACCCACAATTCACTTTTATGCATTTGTATGGAAAACGTCAATATCAACTTGAACTTCGATATGGCGGCATCTTACACATCTACTACATCGCTTCATACACATCGGCTAGTGAGCGTGTGCCACCCCTATTTAAACCCCCACTTTTATGTATTACAATACTATTTAAAGTTTCGTGTGAATGGTATTAGAGCTTCGGTTCAACCGAAGTTAACGTTTTTTCTTGTTTTAAGTAGGTACTGTACAGCACTATGCTAGCATTCATTTGAAGGTATTCAAAAGACCTTTCCAACGAGCTATTACACGTTGAAAAATATTTAGCCGTTTGGCCACAGTAACCAATTGAAGTTAAATCTTTTTTTGAGCTTTTCCCGCCAAAATCCGCCATTTTGAAAAACGTTGCAGCACAAAAGTTTCTTGGTTTTTTTGTGTACTATAATCCTGTATCAATAAAATTTTGGTTTACTAACGCGGAGTCAAACAAACAAACAAACAAACAAACAAACAAATTATTTCATCAATTCGTCAAAAATTTCCAAAATTCATAACTTTTGAGTGGGTGAACCGATTTTTATGATCTTGGGCTCGTTGGACTCGTCTCGGCGTCAAGAATAAATTAAAAATAAGTTTGAAGTGATATCCCTCCACGAGCCCCAATACCGCTAAGGAAGGGTATTTTTCAAGCCCCTATATTTCGGACTAGGGTGATCCGATATAATATGTTTTATCATTTTCTGAAAGTATGTTTCAAGACCTTTTAAATGGTATGTAAGACGTTTCAATCGGACTTACCAGTATATAGTGTAGTATAATATAGTGCTCGTGCAGCAGCCACACTGAGGTGGGCTTTTGTCACTTGAGTGGACTACCATCCACAGTGACTACCTCTAGAGGAATTTTAGGTCCACTGAAATCAATTTTGACCCTACATGTGTGTACCAATTCGCCTTGTTTTTCCCGATTGCGGCGCATAATCCGAGTTATTTGCTCAATCTCCATTGGTGATGCAATGTGATCCCAAAGAAAGTCGTCTGAAAATTCCGTGGGAACATAGAACATAATGCCCGTTTTGCACACAAAGTGTTTTAAGATTTTTGCATCATACCCATGCTCGGCCAGCATGCTATTTCTTGCTAATTTGTTTGCGTCTCTTGCTGTTTGCTTGCAATTTTGCATCTGCCATATCCAATTTTTAAAACTTCGACAATACCCTCCGCCTTAATGTTCAACAATGTGCTTGATAATTTTAATTCAGTAATTGGTTTTCTCATCATATTGGTAGTTTTTTTTTTATCAATATAAATTATATACGACCCTTCCTGGTCTTAATCCTACTGATATAACTTAATTGAATGTATACCGACCTTTTTCATATTAGCATTATTTTCCTGTCCGGTACTTTCTGCTTCAAGGTCAGTTGACTGCGCGTCACCAATTGTCTCTTCTTCATTTGCCTTTGTGTTCTCTGATTCTTTTTTCTTTGCTATTATTTCCGTTACTTTGGTCTTATCGCTCTTTTGTCTACTTTCCCTCTTTTCATCCTTAGTGGCGTCGGTTTTTCTTTCCCGGTCCAGAGCGCTAGCGCCCCGTGCCGCTATACTGTTTTTTTTTTCTGCACTTAATATAAGTTTGTGATTTTTAAATATGAGTAATTTAAGAATGTTTATAACTATGTTTGTTTTATTTGTTTGTGTGTGTAACGCTAATTTTGTTTTAAATAGTTTTGAGTTTGAATTTCACAATATTTCACATGGAACATCCTTCCTCACGTCTGCTCTGCAGCAACATTGAACTCCGAATGGAATTAATATTCTCCTAAATTTTAATATCTGAAATACCCTCAATTCACAAGATCTTTACAAGGAGCCCATATCCTGTTGTCCTGTATCCAATGATTCCGACTATTTCCCACCATATCGAATCGTTTCGTGTACCATTTTAAGCCAATCCTCTCCAGAAATTTGGCATTACAAAGCAGAATTTTGACAACACCATGTGTTTTTTTAAATGTTTTTCTTTTTTTTTATTATCTAAGCGTGTTAGCCAGATATGCCACCAAATCGATATCTAGTGACATATTCTAGAGAGGATTGACTTAAAAATTTGTCGTTATTTACTCTCTGCGCAATGGGTAAAAAATATCTCAATGTTAAAAGACCTTAAGCTAGCTTTTGCTAGAGTCCTCGCCAATGCCCCTGTTCTCCAGAATACAGTGTTGAAAATTTTGCTTAATTTATAGAGAATTTTATAGATTTTAGACATGTTAACACATCAGACATGAAAATTCGTGTCGAACATTTTTTTCGAATTGCCAATACCACGAAAACTATGCTAAAAAAAATAAATCTGTACACGAATTCGGGTTCATCGACATAACATTCATCACAAAAAGAAGTCGCAGGCATGGTCTCGCAGTTTTTGTTCTATTTCTATTTTTGCGCTGGCAACACTGTAACACGCAATGTTTTTTATTTTTTCAAGGTTTCTTAAATCCGGGAAATCCCCTAAGTTTAATGTTTGTTTGCAGTTGAAAATTACAAAGTTAGAAGATGGACGGCAGTTGAAAAGCGAAGAAAGTGTTTTTCTTTAAAATAGAAATATGAAATAATAAAGCGCTTACAACAAGGTGTAAAACAAAAGCAAATATGCCTCAGCCTCATGCCTCAGAAATGGGCCTCAGCAAGTCAACAATTGCTACAATTTCGAAAATTAAGGACTTGGTGCTAAATAATTTCGAGAAAAACTACTCAAATGTAAAAACGGTTAAAAACCCTTCTTTCCTGGAACTGGATAATGGCCTACAAAAATGGTTCTTTCCGAAAACAGCAAATAATGTGACTATAACAAATGCCGTTTTACAAGCGAAAGCACAAGAATTTGGAAAAAAAAAACCTTAACTACTGCGAATTTAAGTGCAGCGAAAGTTGGTTTGTTCGATTTAACAGACGCAACAACATCACTAGGCGAAAAATAGTTGGAGAGGCGGCTGAAGTCAATGTGGATGTGTTTAATGACTGGTTGCAAAATAAGTGGCCAGATATACGAAAAAATTTTAAATATGAGGACATATTTAATGGCGATGAAACTGGTTTAATTTATAAACGCACTCCTAATAATACACTGCGCTTCAAAGGTAAGACCTGTACAGGGGAAAACTATCAAAGGAACGACTAACAGTGCTTCTAGTAGCAAATTTAACGGGTACAGAGAAACGAAAACTTTTAGTGATCGGAAAACCAAAAAAATCCCATTTGCTTTAAAAACATTAAGAAATTACCAGTTAATTACCAGTCTAATAAAAAGGCTTGGATGACATCCGAAATTTTCACCAATGAATTAAGACAATGGGACAATAGTTTACGCCGTGTTAATCGAAAATTTATACTAGTGGTAGACAACTGCCCAGCTCATCCAGATACAAAGGGCTTAGAGTGCATTAAAATAGTATTTATGCCTCTAAATACTCGTACTAGCTCAGTTTTACAACCTTTGGACCAAGGTGCCATTCACGAATTGAAAAGTAACTATCGCCACTTGCTTCTCTCAAAAATTGTGCATTCAGTTGATATCTGTGTAGATAACTTTAAAGTTAGTGGACGCAATAAATTTTTTGCATATCGCATGGTTAAAAGTCAGCAATACAACAGTTGCCAATTGCTTTAGGTACGGCGGATTTACCAAGAATGAAGATGAGTTCAACTCGGATGATGACCTTCCATTAATAGAATTGCTAAACCAACCAATGGAAACATTTACAGATGGTAATAAAAAGGGTTTGCCGAGTTGTCGCATTATTTGAATTAACCTTTATTATTTGAATCTACAGTTGGGACAGAAAGCTTCAACGATTACATATGTATTGATGACGACCTTGTAACTACGGAAGAATTGGACGACGAAACTATTCTGCACTCTGTTCGCGCTGGTGATGACGATCTTGATGACGACATTGACAACGAAGAGCCAATCCGAGTCCCAATGTATTTATAGAACGCATTGCAACCGTTGCGCTCAAGTAAGTTTACATATATAATACACATATACTTAAAATACACTAGTTCAATATAGTTGAAGACACAGAGGAAGCCTCGGATACGAGTCCCTTTTTGATGACGACAGCTGCTCAATCACGATTTCAATATCGTACTTGGTGAATTTAACGCAATCGCAACGCTGTCTCCAGCAATGGAGACAGGCCACAAAACAGAGTTCTCGAACCGCACCTGGTTAATCGAACTAGTCGCTCTGATGGACAATTATGTCGAGCATAAAATAGTCGTAGAACACTGTAATATTTCCAATCTAGACCACGTTGTCTGTTAGTCTATTCATGCTTAAATAGCAAATCAAGAGGCGGTGGCAGTACGGTAGACAGTATGGAATGATAACGATACACACGGTATAACGAAGTAAAAAAAAAAGTCACGTGTATTAAAATAATTATTTTATATAGAGAGAGTAAGTAATGCATTGCAATTCCACTTTTAACATTTTAACATAACAATTTTTCAATACACTTAACTAAAAAATTGATTTCAATAGACGATCAATTTTTTTGGAGTTCAAACATCCAGATGTAGGTCTGCGCCCGGCCGTAATATATAGGCAAGTGCGAATATTTCACCAAAAAAAGGTTTTTGTAGATTTCATCGGTTAGCACATCGGTTAGCCTACATCCATAGTAGGGTCATATAAGTTAGCGGTGGCATACCAGGATCAGCGCCATGGCGAAATCCTGAAAATTAAAAATATTATCAAACAAATAAAGCATGAGCAAATGTGCGCGCACGAGTCTGGTCTGTCGGCATCTTCTTATTGCACCGTTCACACATTGTGGGTAACGGTACTATCAGATTGTCAAAAATTTTGCAACGCATTAAAGGAGACATTGTAGACTCCATAAAGTATCTATACATATTCTTGATCAGCTCGACGAGACAAGTCGATTTAGTCATGTTCGTCTATTTAGTAAAAAGTTTTTACTGCAGGCCCCATACACACCCAGCGCACACTTTTTACTTTTTGTATGAAATAACTTCAATACCAGCATGAAATTTGATGTGGTGGCATCTTATAGACGGCCGCTTCACATAAATGTACTAATGGGCGTCTCCTGTACACTTTTTTGGCTAGCCCACATAAAAACCCAACACACACGTATATATTTAACAATACGATTTGAAATTTCGTGTGAATGGGGTTAGAGCTTCAGTTTAACCGAAGTCAATGTTTTTTCTTGTTTTACTTAACTTACCCAGATAAATTATGAAGGGAATGAAACCAAATTGGAATATAAAAGCAATTCCGTAGAAAAATCTTTTAATTCCTGAAAGTTTCATTTTAGCTTTCCACGATAATTTATATATACCACACAATTTTTTATTTTATTAAAAATTTATTTTAAATTTTTAATAATAAAAAATATAGAGAACTTGACTTGACCCCGAGTCAATGTACAATGAATATTCTGATGTTTGGCAGCATTTGCTACGTTTAAAAAACATTATCTATTTTAATTTGAAAAATTGATTTTTTATACCATTCACATATAGTGTGAAATGGTATTATCAGTTTGTCTGAAAGTTTGTAACGCATTAAAGGAGGCATCGTAGACCCCATAAAATATATATATTCTAGCCATGTCCGCCTGTCTGCCTGTCTGTCTGTCTGTCTGTCCGTATGTCTGCAATTTGATTTTGTGGATTTTAATGGACAACCGCTTCATATACAAAGGGGCATGTCCCGCCCACTTTTTGAGGTAGTCCCATATAAACGCACAGTTCACTTTTATGTATTTGTATGGAAAACGTCAATATAAACTTGAAATTCGATATGGCGGCATCTCACACATCTACTACATCGATTCATACACATCGACTAGTGAGCGTGGACCACCCACTTTTTGGGGTAGCCCCTAGACACAATACTATTTAAAATTTCGTGTGAATGGTATTATTAGGTATTTCTTTTTTTTTTTTCAATGATTACCATCAACTTCTTTGCACACCGTTATGTACAATGCCAATGAAAATTATGGCTTTTATGAAGCTCTAAATAGCTGCATGAAAGATCATGTGCGTTAATTTGAGTGCCAGAGTCGGAGTCAACAACTGTGAGACGTTCAGAGAATCACTGCACTGAGAGACATCTGATAATTGGTGGCACCCTTTTCCATTAGAACGTTACACACAAAAATATGTAGGTCTTTCTTAGCCCATCGAACGAGGTTTTAATAACCTAAAAGGGGGGGGGGTCCACTCTTTGTGGTTGTATGATCCAGCGAGTGGTGAAACTTTGGAGAATGTTAGACTGAAAACCAAAGAACACATTGGTAGCATGAAATGAATGCTCGATGTTGAAAATCTAAAAATCGAACGGCTCCGCCCAAATTTCAATGAAGCTTTCTCAAACAACAATATTATTCTCCATATTCATAGTAACTTTCAAAAATTTTATAGCGACTTCGCTATGTCAAATATGGGTTGAAGAGATGGAACAATAAAAGATTGGTTGACATTTGTATATGCAAGTAAACAAATAAAGTGAAGAGTCAGCACGGCTCCTGTCTCAACAGTATCAATCAGCTAGATGTGACAAAAGATTGTGAACAAGAAATATGGCAGATCAGACGGAAGCTGCCGCCAGAATGGCAGACATCAAAAAACTATACATGTCAGCTCAATGGAATTCAAGTAAACAATATAATTCCAATAGTATGCAATAGTATCTGGATGGGCACAGCTGCCGAATGCACATGAAATGAATGTGTGCATTTTAACCATGTCTACTTACTTTCGTAGATGATAAATAGAAACAAAATCGTCTAGCGATCATGTGTTTGCCTTAAATGGTCATGTGTGCGGGATAATATTAGAGAGGCAGAGAATGAAAGAAAACCGTTGGCTTTTTGAAAGTTTAAATTTTAATTAATCAATTTTTTGTTAATAGATTTTGGGTTTCAATATAATTCAAAAATTAGCATTTGTTTAAAAACGTATGCATGTATATGCTGCTTAGCTGAATAAGTTCCAAAAATTGTTCTATAATTTTTTATATATAAAATGAAAATTTATATACATATGAGAATACGTCGTTATGTATTTTTCACACTCCTACCCCCCCCCCCCCCCCACACACTTTATTTAATCGCGTTTTTAGTATGAACAATTTTATTACCCGAGAGGTTATGAAGAAGGTCGAAGTGGAGAAGTGGGGTAGGGAGAAGGGCAGCAACGCGCCAGGTACTAATACTTCTTTGTTTTTTTTTTTTTTTTGTTTGACGTGATAACGTCTTATAAATTGATGAACGCCGGCTGCACGTACGAAAAAGCATAACTCATTTGTCACGTACATTTGAGCCGTGTATGCAAGCGAGAGCGCGGAACAAGCGATAGAGAGGCACGATCGGCCTAAGCGTGCAAAGCAAGCTCACTATACTTCTCAAACTGCAGTTCTCAAACGTGCGAAGCAAGCTCACTATACTCCTCAAATTGCACTTCTCAAACGTGCAAAGCAAGCTCACTATACTTCTCAAACTGCAGTTCTCAAACGTGCAAATCAAGCTCACTATACTTCTCAAACTGCAGTTCTCAAGTGTGTACTCAAGTGTGTTCTCAGGTGTACAGCGGAATTGGCACCACCTGTAAGGTGTTGCTTTTGTTTAAATACTGCGCGCAGCACAGTAGCCGGCGGCGCAGATTTAAACAGAGATAGGCGCAGTCAAATACGTAAGAGTATTGACTGCAGGTGCAATAGACGGAGGCAATAGTGGCGTAAGAGCCGTGTTTTCCAATATAAGAATTGTAAGGTGCCTGGTTATAAAAGCAGAGCACTGCTTCATGCTGTTGAGCTACAATCTGCGAAGAGAGAGAAAAGAGCGCGAGTTGGCTCAATAAAACGCAGATAGTTTTCGCTTACCAATTTTATGTACAATATTTATTGATACAATACGTGTGCTCAGGGTGATGGTTACAGCAAGAAGAACGAAAAGTAGAAGTGGGAAATGGAGGAAAGGTTGAAAGGTTATGCCTTATTATGGATAATAAAACTGAATTTATATATGCACTGAGAGACATTTGGGAAAATAGATTTTAAATTATCAGTTTAAATTTTACTATATATTTCGGTAAATGATCATTGCTTTAAGACGCGGGCCCCGTTTATGTATAATAGTAATTTTGGAGTGAATTTATTTTACTTTTATATAACAAATGGGCCCCGTAGCCCGGGGCCCCGGAGGCCACTTTTAATGCCCAGTGTGCCATGCCCTTAACACGGGCCTGACTAGGACTGACTATGTGCCTTTAAAGTTGTCTTTTTGCACAAAAAATTATGCCTGCCTGACTCACTTCGGTCTCTTTGCTAAACCTATAATAAATGCTCTCATCAATTTTCTTTAGATTCATCTCTGAACTGCATAAAAAAAGCTATTGTTAACTGTGAACTACAATAAATTGTAATTTCAAATTTTCATTTTCTTTAATCATTTGATTTGTAATTACGACACTTCCCTGGCTGTGTGAGTTGAGGCACAGTCGGTCAAATTGGCGACCAACCAAAAATCCTCCAACAGATCTTAGTGGTCGTAACTTACCATTATCGATCTATTTATTTATATAAAACACAAACACTGTGAAGCCATCCAACCGATGTGCCCCAAACCGGTTTCATTTGAAAGGCAATAATGCGAAGATGGTTTTGGACCACTAATACAATGCATTAGGCACATTCGGTCCATTCGTGAAGTCGATTTTCGACTTTGCCCATACAAAAATTTTCAACCTCATCAAAGGGTGGCGTAACTCGCAAATAAATTAATAACATTAGTGTGAAGTAGGCGCATAATACAGACTGTCAACAGAAAAACACTGATCTGTCATTCTGTATGCTGTTGCGTATTTTTTGGGGACCAATTTTTATGCTATCCAGTTAAAATTTTGTACATACACTTCTCTTTATTGCAGTTTAATAGAATATCAAGATTGACCCGCCACTCCCACTTTTTGGGGTAGCTCCCACACAAACACACCGCCAACTTTTGACTTTTTGTATGGAAAACTTTTTTATTGTAGTCAATATCAACTTAATAATTGATATGGTAGCTTTTAGTGGACGGATGCTTGACATATACATTAATACCCCGCCCACTGTTTGGGGTTTGTATGAAAACTTCTTTATTAAGGAATTATCGGCCCTTACTTTTTTGAAGATGAAAGGGGATGCACAGTTACAGTGAATTCAGAGCGTTATGTGGAGATGTTAGACGACTTCTTCGTGCCTGAACGCAAATCTTTCCTGGTTATAACCAAAGAACATGGTTCCAGCAGGATGGAGCAACTGCACACGAGTCCAACAGATCTCTACCACGAGTTCATGAAATTTTTCCTGGCAAATTGATCTCCAGGAGAGGTGACATAATTTGGCTTCCACGAAGTCCCGATTTAACCCCTATGGACTTTTTCCTGTGGGGTCACGTCAATTCAAAAGTTTACGGCAACAAACCGAATTCCCTGGCACAATTAAAAGAGAATATCCGTCACGAAATGTCAGCCATCTCGGAGAATACCTGCCGAGATGTCATATGAAATTTTAGTGCTCGATTAAATGAATGCCTTGAACGTTACGGTTTACATTTGGACTATATCATTTTTAAGAAATAAATTCCCAAAGTAAAACATAATAAACATTTTTTCAATAAACTACTTACTTTTTTTTTATCGATTTTTTAAATGTGAACTTTCTTTTGAGACACCACCTTGTATTATACCTGCTAAACTACCGAATCAACAAGAAGTTCCGATACTTTCTGAACATGATTCACGGACCATGCTGCTCAAGCATAGAATAAGAATTTGCTTTGCGATGAAAGACGGCAAATGCACGAAAAGATATCCACGCGATTTGATTGATAAAACTCAAACTGATGAGGATGGATATCCGAAATACAGACGACGAAAGCCAGAAAATGGAAGATTCATCACCACCATTAAAAGAAGAAACGTTGATATTTTGACATTGATAACAGTCCACATAGTCCAATACGAGGGGTACTATTTATATTTCGGGAATAGA
>JAWNNQ010000892.1:0-33736 GCA_035044765.1 Leucophenga montana | reverse complement strand
ATATTTATATATATAAGTAGATACACTTGTATATATACCTATAATACTTAGAAGATACAAATACATTACATTGCTGTATGTAAGTAAGTATGTCAACAACTTTTGATACGACAAATCATGATGAATGGGTGAATCTAATGAGCTATGATGATACAAAACCATTGCAGCTCAGCGCTACTTGTTCTAATATAATAATAATGAGCATTACATGATGTTGATGATACTGATGAATCTAATGGTGTTATAAGCATGTGTGAAAGACTTCGGATGTACTACATACATACATACATTAATACATACATACATACATACATACATACATACATACATACATACAATACATACATACATATTTATATGTATCCATGTTTACTTTTGTGCGTTTGCTCGCATTTTGCTGCTGGTGATTGTAATGACAAGCCAAAAAGCCTTATTAGCCTCTAATGCGATAGATTTAGATACTTTTTTTATTTCGTATATTTGCGTTTCTTACAATTTTGCAAAGCATGATGTGGATTATTAAAAAATAAAAAAATAACATATTCAAGGTCTATTTCAAATGTTTGAACAAAACATTTTTCATGTTTAGTTGATGTTTAGCTCTGTGAGTACATAAGCAGCTTAAAATATAATTTCAAATTATGAAAAAAAAATTCAAAACTATACAGTGTATAAAAAAGAAAAAAAAAACTGTCTTTGGAACACTTCACTTAATTATCATATTATATATTTTAGCCATTTTAGACATTCCGAAGCTTTTGGCAAGAAAAATTAAACAGCTACAAGTTCTCATCAGTCTGTTTGTTCTGTTCACAGCAAAAGAACGCTGTGTATCATATGAATTTCTATATACCATATATATATATATATATATATATATATATATATATATATATATATATATATATATATATATATATATATATTATATATATATATATATATATATATATATATATATATATATATATATATATATATATATATATATATATATATATATATATATATATATATATATATATATATATATATATATATATATATATATATATATATATATATATATATATATATATATATATATATATATATATATATATATATATATATATATATATATATATATATATATATATATATATATATATATATATATATATATATATATATATATATATATATATATAGATATATATATATATATATATATATATATATATATATATGTAGTTTAGCTTAAGTGTGCCTGAGAATAATATCTATTTGATATGTAGTACCATATCCAGTAGATTTAGCATAACTTTTAGCGAATTTGAAAGCAACGTACTGATTGCCTGTTCACTCCAGGACCGATCTCTGTATTCCAGCTAACTGGTCGCTGTTGAAATTGTTTGTTCAGAGCACCGTAAAAATAAATCAGACGGACTACTGCAGCCTAAAGCTAAAGCATTATTTTTGTTGTAAGCGTTCAAGTTTTGCCGAAAGATTTGGAGCACAGCACGACTGAAAGACAACTAGTCTTATTTCTTGTTTGCTGACTAAAGCCGAGTTTGGATCATTGATAAAACGCAATAAAACAATCGCGCAAAATTTGGACATCAATTTGGTTGATCTTTATTTTAAGGTAGATTTGTATCAATTACATTTGATACTTTCAAGTCAATCGTGTTTATTTACTTTATTTGAACAGGCGTGAACAAGCAATGTCAACTAATTGCGTCAACTCGAAACTCAAAATTCAATCATTATAGCGACAATACAAAACAGTTAAGTGCCATTTGATGATGCTGAGAGCGTTAAGTACGAGCAACATGGTGCAAACAATATGTTGCGACAACATGCTCGAAGAAACACTATGAAGCCACGCTCTCAACTGATGCGCCTGTTGCTTATTCTATAGCGTCGCTCATTTTTGATTTGTTAATAAATTGAGAGAACTGAGAGAGGGAGAGAGCTCAGGTCTTTAAGATTAGCCCAGGTGATTAACTATGAACAATTCTAGTTCAAACTGTTGCGTCACTTTTGAAATAGACCTTGTTAAACACAAGAAGAAAAAAACCACAAAAAAATTTAGAAGCGTGTCGAATGCGCAAATTATTTCTATGTAAATTTCAATATGCATTTTTTTTCATATAAAATTATGGTACTTATTGTATAAGGATTTATTTTTGGGTTAATTAAGCGTTTCTTTACAACGTCTAAAAGTAGGCAACATTGTTCTATATTTTTTTTACATTACACTAGTTAACAGTTAAAAAGGACATTCGATGCTACTACTTTTTTTTATGTATTATGACACACTAAACTAGAAAATTGCAATAAAAAAAATGTTCCATGGTTGGTTTTTGAGATATAATTTTTTTAATTTTCTGCTTCTTCGGAGATAGTTTCACATTTTAGAACATAACTCGAGTTAAAAACGTTTGATTATATCGCCAAGAGCATCATATTGAAGCTTATAAAATATACAACAATCGGTTTTAAGATATTTTTCCAATCGGTTCGGTAGCTTAAGTGTTATGTGCCAAAATATATAAAAAATGTCGATTTTTAGGGTGAAAAAAAAAAAAAAAAAAAAAAAATTCGAATATAGAAAACGTCAATTTATGTCCAGTATCACGCTTGGAAAGTTTGCTCCGATGCATTCCGATTGGTGGCATGTTACGAGGAATGCAAGGTGTATTCACGAAATATTGCTGCTTTTTTATGTCTCTGGGTAAATAAAGAAGACAACATTAGATTGCATAACACACTCGAACACTTCAAAAACTTCGCCAAAGCGTTTGCATATTTGAGTTTACTTTTTCCAAGACTTTCTATTGCGATGAAATCATGAAAGGAATCCTTGATGGTATACAGTTAAGAAAAGTACTCAAAGATTACAATTTCCACGTATTATTGCCACCGAATGAGGAGGGTGCTGCCTGGAAGTCGTTCCAGTTCTTGTCAAATTGTTGAAATTGTTGAAAATTAGCTCAAAAATTATGCGAGAATGGGTGTGGAAAATATATTGTTATTCTATATCCTACTCCGTCTATGTCTTGCATGATTTTCCTCATTAACTTCAAGAGATGTAAATATGTTGCTCAAATTGATTATAACTTCGGTATCAATCCATAGATTTTCTTCATCAATAACTTGTTTTCTTCGTAGATGTCCGATCTGTATATAAAAAAATAAGAAACTCGACATACTAATTTGACGTTTTCACTTTGCAGCCATGGACTTATTTTTAAACTTAGGTATTCACCAATTTAAACACTTTACTATAAATTTTGTAATGTGACGATTCTCCCTTATTGAGAATGACCTCATAAATCCGATTGGGAAGCGACTCATATAATTTTGCAATATAATTTAAAGAAATGGCTGACCTAGCTCGCTTAATGCCTTCAATTAGTTCCTCTTTGGTGGCGTATTGTCTTTCAAGCTCATAAACTTTACGAGCAAGCCATCTCCATACGTTTTCCATGATATTGATGTCGGGTGAGTAAGTTGGTCACTGCAATAATTTAACATTTTGATATTCAATCCATGACGTGTGGATCGTGTTGAAAATGTCATGGCAAATTAAAAAAACAATTTTTAAAATGGTGAAATGCATTTTCAAATACGTTGTATATGCGTTCATATTTGATGTCAAAAACTGCAACTCGCATGTATCATAATAGGAGATGGCTCCCCACACCATCACACCTCCCACACGACTATGAAGACGATCCAACTGGTGTTCCTCCCTCCTAAGATCATGGAAATAATAATTGTATCCGTCGGGTCCTTCCAAATTACATTGCTTTTCATCTGAAAATACAACGTGTTGCCAAACAGATATCCATGATAGAATTCTCGTGCAAAATTCAAGCGTGTTACCTTTTGGAGCATCATTAAGAGAAGGTTTTTTCTTCAATTTCAATCGCTTTAAACATGAAGCAGTCCTTATTACTTTCTGAATTGTAGTTCAGCTCGCTTAACCATCAACATTTGCCCAGATCTTTGCGGTCGAGTCATGAGTGTTTGACGCTTCTCTCTTCCAAATGCTCTCTTATCAGCATTGGAAAGTACTTTATTATTATCGCCATTATTGTTTTTACCATTGCGGAGGAACTTATTGCGGAGGAATGTAGATATAACTTTACAACTTCTACCGATTTTTTTTTTTTTGATATTTCGCTTCAACTTCTCGTAATCGTCAATTTTGGCTTTCTCTTTGCAAGTTAGCGTTTTTCCTTTACTCATATTAAAGTAAATAGATCACTTGAGCAAGAAAGAAAGTTTGCTTGTCGTATGTGTTCAAATGCGGAAGAATGCCTGATGTCGCATAAATATTGTATATTTGTCCATCGCAAATAAAAGAAAAATCATAAAACAGACGAGGTCTGTTGCAAAAGAAACAGGACTTTTTAAAAAATAGCTGTTTCTATTGGCGCCACCTATTGGTAGGTACATGCATTGGAAAGGAACATCCTTCACTGACCTCTTGTATTTTGTATTTTATGACAATCGGACCACTACAAGCGAAGTTATCGCGCTAAAAGTGACAGTATCTTTTGGGCATCGGTCGAAAAATGAATCTCGAACAAAGAGCAAATATTAAGTTCTGTTTTTAAACCTGGTAAAACATTCACCGAAACTTTCCAAATGAAGAAACAAGTTTATGGTGACAATTATCTATACCGTAGCAATGTTCACGAGTGGTTTAAACGTTTTCAAGAAGGTCGTGAAGACCTCTGTGACGATGAAAAGTCGGGCCGGCCAAAATCAATGGTGATCGAAACATTGAACATTGAAAAAGTGCGTGAATTCATACAAAAAATTAGACGAAATCTTCGTTGCGTCATATGGAAATGGAATTAAATATTCCCAAAGATTCGATGCATCGCATTTTGAAGGAGAAATTGGGTCTACGGCAGGTGTGTTCACAGTTTGTTCCGCACAAATTGACTGACGACCAAAAATTGCTGCGAATTCAACATTCTAAGCACTTGATAGTCGAGAAAGGACGAAAACTTCAAGTATTCGATTGTGACTGGTGATGAGGAGTGGTGCTTCTCAATATGATCGCGAAACCAAACGTCAATCAGTCGAACGGAAGCATTCAGACGAGCCAAAACCGAAAAAAAAAGTCGTCTTGAGAAGTCAAAAGTGAAGACAATGTTGATTTGTTTCTATTTCGATTCCGAAAGCATTGTACACCGAGAGTTCGTCCCACCTGACCAAACGGTTAATGCTGTATTTCTAACTTGTTGTTATGAAGCGTCATCTGTCGCGTATTCGTCGTGTTCGACCACAATGCCGTGAGTCAGGGAGTTGGCGCCCGGTGCACGATAATGCGCCGTCTCATAGGTCGACACTTATCAACGATTTTCTCACCAAAAAAAAAAAAAAATGGCATTTTAACTAACAACCATTCACCGTACTCGCCTGATTTGGTTGGCTCCGTGTGACTTTTATCTATATGGAAAACTTCAATTGCCGATGAAAGAACACCGCTAAGAGGACAATGTAGCCATCCAAAAGCCGTCGACCGGTATTCTCAAGAACATTCCGAAAAATTAACTAAAACACTCATTCGAAATGCTTATTGACTGTGCAAAACGCTGTATCGAAAGGTAACTATTTTGAATAAAAAAAAAAAAAACACTTTTGCAAAATATTACATTTTTGTTGTTTTTTTTTTCGAACAGTCCTGTCTCTTTTGCGACATACCTTGTATAACATATAACGGGACTTATATATTAAGCTAATAGGGATGTGCTAACCCATCTCAGAAACCTAACCATAGAAAATACTTTTATTTTGTGATTTTCAAGTTCTATGGGCCTTAATACATAAGAAGCAAATAGTGGCATTAAATGTGAACGTTGTTAACTAGTGTTATTATTTGTCTTATATACAAAAGTGTTAGTTGTATGTGTTTTTGTGTGTTCTATATTTACATATGTATCTGTTGAATTGTCTATTTACTTCGAATATACATCGAAATGTACATGTATGTATATTTGCTTTTGGATTTATATAAATTTTTTATTTCTCACAAACATGAATCTGTTGAAATGCCAAAAAAAATGTGATATATATAAATAGATACGATACATTTAGATGTAGTATTATAGTATATGTAGGTATATGTATATAGACCAATGTGTAAAAATCTTAATAAAATGTTGTTGTTGTTGTTGTTGTTTGCTTTCAATCATATGCTAGTTAGTATGTTTATATATTGTATACATACATATTAGTATATAAGTATATAATAAATGTTGTATTAATAATAATAATAATAATAATAATAATAATAATAGAGAGATACATATTTACAGCGCTGTTGTGTTTTTTGATTTGTTTTGTTTTTGGTTTCATTTATTACAGACAACAAAACAAAATGACAAAAAGACGACGTCGAAACGTTGAAGAAACTGACGATGACGACGACGACGAGGACGGACAACACGTTAAACGTTAATATAAACGTGAGCGGCGATAACGTAATGAAAGCAAAACGTAAAACGTAAACGTAATCAAACCATGACGAACGACTACGGTTCAAAATTCATAAAACTATTAAAAAAAATGTTCAAAAACAGAAAACTTGCAATGTGTTATGCGACTATAATGTATTTAGATATCGTGTATTAATATATATATATATATATATATATATATATATATATATATATATATATATATATATATATATATATATATATATATATATATATATATATATATATATATATATATATATATATATATATATATATATATATATATATATATATATATATATATATATATATATATATTAATACACGATATCTAAATACATTATAGTCACAGATATAACTTGCAATGTGTTATGCGACTATATATGTATATTAGATATCGTGTATTATATATATATATATATATATATATATATATATATATATATATATATATATATATATATAGAGAGAGAGAGAGAGAGAGAGAGAGAGAGAGAGATGAGAGAGAGAGAGAGAGAGAGAGAGAGAGAGAGAGAGAGAGAGAGAGAGAGAGAGAGAGAGAGAGAGAGAGAGAGAGAGAGAGAGAGAGAGAGAGAGAGAGAGAGAGAGAGAGAGAGAGAGAGAGAGAGAGAGAGAGAGAGAGATATATATATATATATATATATATATATATATATATGTATATGTATGTGTAGAAGTGCCAATGTGCATTTGTTAGTGATGGACTAACTAATCTATCTATCTGTATGCACTGCGCACAGTGGTTCAAAACCAAATTGCATTGGAGAAAATTTTTATTTTTTTTTTTTGTCATAACTTTTTTTTAGCTTAGTCGACAGCTTTAATACATAAAATAAGCTAGCCGAACTATTGCTAATAAATATAAATTTTACAGTCTTTGTAACTTTGTCTAAGTTTGAAAAACCGAAAAAGGACCTTGAGATTATTTTTCAAGTTTGATTTATCATATTTTCGGCTATCATGCACACTTTTAAGCTGTTTAAATTTTATTGAATAGTTTTATTAATACTCTTTTCAGCCATATAATAAATAGCTCGGCTCTTTTTAGTAATTGCTTTTGCTGCAAGTGTCTATTTTCTACATAGTACTAAACTTTGTTAGGCTAGCAAAAGTGCGGAACAATTCGGCACAACAAATTGATTACAACATATGAAAGCCTAATATTTTCTCTTTCAGCAACATATGTATAGGCAGCCTACACCGATTGACACCCAATTTGAGAAAAAGTGTTTTAAGTTGTAAAAGTCAGGATTTGTTTTACATAAAGAGGAAGAAGAAGTAGTAGAAGAAGAATAACGCAAGTAGAACTCAATGCATTGTCAACTTATTGGGCAGATCATTTTGTATGTAGACTTAACGAACTAAACACAAACACAAATGAAGAAAATGTGCAAGTTGTCTTTTTACAACAACTTCGGTCTTTCGCAAAATTTTAAAAGGCCGAAAAGTACTACTCGCCGTTGGTCCTTTAATTATACATCAGCCAAAAGTAGTTGAGAACAATAATTGATACAGCTCGTCGATTTTAGTCTAACCCAGAGTCGGACAACAGTGAAATTACAGTTATTGACTTAGAGCACATTAGCAGCTATAAAATTGTATTACAAGTTCTTTCTAGCAGTAAGCCAGCCTATGTATGGAAACCATTTTGATGAATATTCTCTGCGAACTCTGAGAAGTACCCTTGGAGACAATGAGAAGTACCCTTGGAGAAACATATTCCCAACAGTTCACAAAATTTTTTACCATGGCAAGAATATTATGCAAAGTAATTTACTACCACTAGGAGAGCTCTCTGAGAAATTACAGCAAATAAAGACTATATATATATATATATATATATATATATATTATAGGGAACATAACTCTTTGCAGCTTACAGATGCATGACATTTCAAATTTTTTACTTTGGCTCTTTATACCTCTGCACTGAAATTGAACCGGACTGGTTAATTGAAATCGAAACGAATCTGTTCGGTTCTTCTTCTTAAGTTGGCTGTCGCTGTCATTGACATGCATGTCAAGTTTGTGCGGGATGCGTTAATTAGTCAATAGAGTAGTGTCCTCAAAGCACTTTTGTAACATTTTGAATGGTTCCGTTGCCGTTATTCTTAAGCTGTCAATTGCTTGTTTAAAAAAATTTAGCCAGGAGTTTGCTTAAAATTTTGTATTTCCAATGGAATAACGGCAACGGAACCATTCAAAATGTTACAAAAGTGTTTTGAGGACACTACTCTATCGAGAACGCAAGTGTTTGAGTGGCATAAAGCATTCAGTAAGGGTCGTGAAATCGTAGAATACGACTCATGAGTCATGCAAGTCGTCCATCCACTTCTGTTAACGACAAAGACAACGAAAAAGTGATAGAAATTGTGCGCGAATATCGTCGTTTTGGCATTAAAAAGATAGCAGAGACACTAAACAACTCTTATGGATCGACTCCACATTTTGGTTGATGTTTTGGATATGAAACGCGTCGCTGCCAGACTCGTTCCAAAAGACCTGCATTTTTTGCATACTTTGCACATTTCAGCTTGCTTGTGACGGAGTTTTTGGCCAAACATGAAACAAAATTCATCGCACAACCAGCGTATTCACCATATTTGGCACCCTGTGACGACTTTTTTCTGTTTCCGAAGCTTAAATATCCGCTACGGGGAACGCATCGTGAGTCGATTGAGGACAAAAAAAAAAAAAAAAAAATCGCTGAAGGAACTAAAGGCTATGCCGGCCGAGGCATATAACAAGTGTATGGAAAAATTTGTTTAACCGTTGGCAAATCTTGTATTGACTCAAAAGGAGCCTATTTAAATTTTTTTTTTTGTTTAACCAGTTCGGGTCAAATTTGATCACCGGGTTTATTTCCGGTATTACATGCTCAATTTATTGAATTTTTTTTTTTTGACAATATATAAAACTGTAAGCAATTTCTAATCAATCTTCAAAATTTCAAACAGTGTTCAAAAGTTACAGAATTTTGTCCAACGTAAAACGTTTTTGAACCACTGTGCTGCGTACGTTTATAAATTTTGTATCTGACAAGAATTCTTGTACTTACAACTTTCTGCACTCAACATAGTAGTACTATAAATTATTTAGATTTCACATTTCAAATGCTTGATTTCATAAAGTTATTTACACCGACAAAGAATAAATATATGTTGTGCTGAATCTGACATCAAAATTTTCAAAAACAGAACCGATTTTTTTAAAAGTATGGAAACGAAATATAGTATACAGTTGTTTTTTAGTTCACAGATGACGAAGCTGAAGACAAATTTATCAAAAACAAAACGACGAACACAAAATGTTGTGTACATTTTGGGAAAAAGTCATTCAATATCTTTGAAATTTGGTATTTAGAAGTTTTTTGATTTGCTAATTACGATACTGACTAACTCAGACTTTCAAAATGTCCATCACTAAGCTTATAGTATGTAACTATTATTTATTTATTTATTTATGTGTGTGTGTGTGTGTGTGTGTGTTTTTGTTTTTGTTTTTGTTTAACTAACTGTAAATATGTTTATTTGCTTTAGTAGTAAAAAATAGTTGAATCAAACATGAAATACATTTGTTAGACTGCAACAACCTGTTTGTACGTGTTTTGTGCAAATATGTATATTTAAGTGATAAATGCCATGTAAGGCTTACGGGTTTCTTTTAAATTGTTTATTTGCTGCTAAGATTTTTCATGTGATACTATTTTTGTATTTACAAATTATTTAATTAATTATTCAAAAAACAATTCAAACGTTTCCAAAACTGAACCAAAATTTAACTAACTAATTTGCCAAAGTGTATAATTTATAAAGTAAATAACTATTTTTATTAGAATTATAAAAGCAGCTATCGATTTCAATTAAGGCAACTAAGCTCTAAATTTCATTTCATTTTATTGTTTTTTATAATTTGCATGTTGTTTAAATTTTGTAACTAACGCATTTGTTTACAAAAGAGTTTTTGTTTTGTTTTGTTTTTTTTTTTTAAAAAGCGCGCGCATGCCGATTAGCTCAAAATAAATAAATAATAATAGTAAAAAAATAATAGAGTGTAAAACGAGTGAAATTAAAATGCTGCAATTTATTTTACTATTTTTTTTTATTGGTTTTTTTTTTGTATTTAGCTTTCAAAATAACAACAAGCGCTCTATTTAAATTTACATTGTTTGTTTTTGCTCAGTGTACGAATTATTTTATGCATGTGTGTGTGTGTGTGTGTGTGTGTGTGTGTTTCTCGCTATATGTGCAAAACAAACAAAAACAAAACAAAAAACTTACCAATCGGAATCTGGATCTGACGCTCCATCTCCGATACGCGATTTCCTACGATATGATAATTTAAATTGTTCATTTCAGCAGTTAGATAAAATGTGGTTTTTGTATTTAAATTTTTGTTTTTTTTTTATTATTATTTTTTTTGTAAATAAACTGTTGTGCTTAGAACTACGAAGACAACGTTGACAGTGTTTTTTTTTTTTGTAGCAGTGTTGCAAAGCTGCAACCTTAAATATTATAAGCTGAAATAATCTTGAAAGATTTTGTTTTTGTTTTTGTTTTTAATAATAAAAATCAAAGCAACTTTTATCAGTTGACATGTGTAAGAGTATATTTAGATAGATGTAGACTGTTATACATTTTCTCACAGTTCAAGTTAATTTCGTCCGTTTTGATATTGAAAAAGTTGACAGAGTGACAGTGGTGGTTCGTGGAAGCGTCTCAGTAAAGCCAATATTCTTAGGTATATAAAACAATTAAATACATATGTCAACTACATTAAGCAGCACTGAGTGTAATCAGACCAATATGTATGAGAAATCGAGCAGCGGAACGAAGCACAGTAGCATAAAATGGAGTAGCATGGAAACTGTCGTTAGAAGCAATTTCTATTGGGAAAAATGGATTCGATGAAAAAAAAAAAAACGAGTAATTAGTCAGTCATCTGCAGCTTGGAGAAAAAAAAATCGGTATATATATCGATATTCCAAAAATCGATAAATATCGATATTTTCAAAAAATCGATTAATATCGATATTTTCAAAAATCGATATATATCGATATATCAAAAAAATCTATTTATCGATTTTGAGTAGCGTTCCGTCGTTTTTCCCGTTAGTTATGTTGATATCAATTTCGAACTTATGCAATACATCTTTTACCAACTCAGCAATATTTTTAACTGTTTAGCTATAGTTCAAAGCACGGCAAGCTAATGTAACAGTGGCGAATATCAACTAATTCTGCAAACGAAATAAACTGAATGCCATTGCATTCTGTCCATCCATTAAAAGTTAAATTTATATGCGTGGCAAATTTTAACATACTTTTAATTTTCTTTTTTTTTGTGGATGTATACAGCTTAGGCATGTAGTTTTTTAATGTAGTTCGACACGACACTTTATAATGACATAAACTTTTAACTTCAACGAATCATTGTCTACAAAACCGTATGGTGTAGCAGTCTCGTTATCGTTAGATCAACAAATCAAGAGTAGAATCGAGTTCAATCGAAAATCGATTGCATAATATTGTGATTCGATAATAGTATAGCATTCATATTTATTATTTTAGTATAATTGAGTATCGATCATCGAATAAATAGTAGAATCGAATTGATTTGAATCGATTTGATTCGAATCGATAATATACATTCGTGAATAATCAATCGATAATATCGATTCACTTATGTTCATCGAAAGAAATATCAATTGAATCGTTAATCATTACAACTATCGATGTTCTCGATAATATCGATAAAATCACACAGGGCTACGAGCAATCTCTTACACTAACGTATAATGAAAATATATGGTAAGTAAGTATTTTATTATTATGAAATAACTTATTATTCATTTAATATGTAAGGAAACCGAAAGTACAGTTCCGCCATGATATGCAGCCATAGAATTGAAGCGAAACATACAAGTTCTGTAACAATGTTCGAGTCAGTTCTTTCTCCTTTAATGCAGCTGTTTATCTTTTGTTTTTCAGTTCAAAAATCGCATTGCAATACAAAATCGAAAATGTCGCTAACAAATTTTTTGATAGCACAAGACCACAAAAAAAAAGTAAATTATTGGAGGACCAAGTGGATTATGTGCTTTTTTGGTCGCTGAAACCGAAACCTGTTTGGGGCACCGTTACGTCAATTTTTTTTTCTATTCTCAAAAAACAAAACAATATCAACGCTTAAGTCAAGGATGGATCGAGAACGCTCCTTTGGGGGGGGGGGGGGGTGTTTTGGTTGCTGGAGTAGGTTTGGTAACTCTACTAAAAAAAAACCTATTATTTTATGAACATTTATATTTTTTTTTTAACTGAACAAAATGTTGGGGAAGAACGTTTCCCACTTCCCCTCTTTGGATCCGATAAAGCTTAAGCCATAGAACCCTATACCCTCA
This sequence comes from Leucophenga montana, assembly GCA_035044765.1. Taxonomy (NCBI): domain Eukaryota; kingdom Metazoa; phylum Arthropoda; class Insecta; order Diptera; family Drosophilidae; genus Leucophenga; species Leucophenga montana. The sequence continues at coordinate 20,827 of JAWNNQ010000892.1, read as the reverse complement.
TAGTTAAAATAAATTGATTTTCGGTTGTGCCTAAAAATTATCGTTAAACAAAAATAGCAGTCCTTCTAATGATTTGATTCGCATATCGTTTTTGAAGTCCCCAACGATTTGCCACGATCATATCACAACTTTCCATACCAAAAAGGTTCTGATATCTACTTTTAAGTGCATCTGTGCACATCTTTTTAACTTTACTACCAACATATTCTCCACAAACAACGCAAAAATTGTCTAAGCAATTATTTCATTGCGTCTTTCTTGTATATTTGAACTATTTGAAGGCCTTTCTACACTTTTATGAACATTTATATTTTTTTTTTTTATATTCTCACCCTGACTACGCCGCCTATGCTGGGGCTCCAACTTTCTGCATCATACTTTGCTGTATACCGACTATGACAACATAAGCATCATGGTTGGCAGGAACTTTGCCAGATAGTGGAACAACTCCCGAATACTCACATACCATCATCATGTAGAGGTGCCTTAGATTCAGAGGTCAAGTCGTACAACAACAAGTACAATTTACTGTTGCATTTTAAGGTTTAAATATTTATGCGGTTATAGGGTTACAAGTTTAAAGGTGATGGAATTATAGAGATGTGGTGTCATGTAGTTTTAACTGTTCACCACAAAGTATTATTTTTTTTTTGTGTCGCACTTAAGAGTTATACGCTTATGGGGGTATTGAGTTTATAGTGTCATTATGTTTCAGATTACAGTCGTTATGGGTTCTTTGGGCTATAGAGTTACGGGACTTCAGGGTTAAGTAGCTTATGGGTTTTGAGGTTATGAAGTATGGACGTATGGAATTATAAAGCTAAAACTTTCCGAGATTTAGGTTTGAGATTTGCGTGTAAAATTTTTTTTCCTACATTTTGGGTTTGCAGTTTATTGCGATTTGAGATTTATGTGTTTTGAGGTTATATATTTTGAGGTTTTGAGTTTTAGGGTTATAGGCTATATGTTATACGTTTTCGATCTCAAGGGTATTGAGCTATGAAGGCAAGGGATTATATGACCTAAAGGTTGATATTGTTGGGTTTTATATTTTTAATCCATAGTTTGAGGTTAGAAAAAAAAAAAAAAAAACCGACATGATGGGCAAAACAGGTTTCACATTCGGTTTCAGTGACATATAATTCGCTTGATATAGTTTAACGAACTCTCCACTCATTTTTTTGTGGTTCTGTGCAATTAAACACATGTTTTAGCCTATTTTGGAGGGGATCAAAGATTACCATTTTTCATCCGCTAGTTTTCAAATACGGTTTGTATATTCTACACATGAAATTTTAGAGAATTCAAGCTCAACGGGGAAAAGGGCGGTTCAAAATAATATGAGTGAATATTTTTGTTTTCCACCAATCGTTTTCAAACTCTTTTTGTATATTTGATACAAGAAATTATACGTGTTCCGTCGGATAATTTGAAAATTTGAGCATAAAAGAATGCTTGACCTAACTGATTCGTCTACAAAGCACAGCCGAAAGCGAAATTAATGCTGGAGAGCTGATATCCTGATAGTAGTTTCGATTTGTGGTGAAAATGTTCACTATGGTGGAAAAAAGTATCTAAACATACAATATCTTAAAGTACAATATCTAACTTAAAGTACAATATCTCAAAGTGTATCTAAAATTGCCATGGCTGATATGTAATCCAACAAATCTGTTAAGAAAAACCAACAAACTGCGCACGGCTTTCGCAGTATTAGTAAATAAATCTCATTCAAACGCAAATCGCTTCTAATTGCTAAGATAAGCTAAGAGCTCTGCACACGCCCACTTAAACGCCCACAATGCGTGGGCTGGCAATGTCGACAACACTATTTCAGATTGCAGATGTTCAACTGCAATGCAACAGAATGTTTTAGTCGAGTGTCGACAGACGACATTGATAGCCTTGTTTTTGTTGTTGTTGTTGTTGTTGTTGTTGTTGTTGTTATTTCGTTGGTCTGTCGTTAGGTCGGTTGGTAGGTCGGCTACAAGGTTAGAAGGTCGTTTCAATTGTATCTATATACAAGCACAAGCACAAGCACAAGCACGTATCTATATACAAATGTATCTGTATTTGTTGTATTGGATGTGTGCGCCTATTTCGTATTTGCTTTTTACATAAATTTGCAATTTTCTAAATTCAAATTGTTTGTAAGTTGTCAATCCGCATGCGATGCGAGTTGAGCGCAGCTGTTTGTTATTCAAAAGTAGAATGTATCTCAATATGTCTGAATGTCTCGCTGTCTATTGAACTGTCAACTTATATGTAGTGTAGGTATGTACGAGTATAAGTATGCATAGCGCATTTTTGTGTGTTTCATTGGAATTTATCTGCTGAGTTTTGTTAGTAAATACATATGTACGTGGTGCAATTGAATAGTCTTAAAATATTATCCTTTATAACATTTAAAAGATAGTTTTTCTTTTTCGAACACACCTCGTATCTGTGTGTGCGTTTTTAGTTAAATGTAAGCATATTTATGTTAGTAGATATATGCGTATTGTCTTAAGTTGGTACACTATAGAATTGCAGTTCATACACACACACACACACACAGATGCACTGAAACGTGGCATTGAATGCACATTAGAATCTGCATATTGCAGTACACTTGATTCGAGTTATATCTACTTGTGTCTGTCTATGTGTACTCTGTGTCTAAGTGGATTACACAAAAAGCGCAGCTCAATTCTTTCTTCATTTTATGCTTCTTTGTTCGATTCCGTACAATTTTATGCGGTTCGTTAATATTCGGTTTGAATGAGTCTTTTTGATTCGTTTGATTCGGTGCGATTTTGTTCGATTGTTTATGGTTCGCTTAAATTCAATTGATTTGTTCAGTTGGGTCTGAGTGGGGTCTGACGGAGTTGCGTTGATTGGTTGTATTTTGCAGCATAAATCATTTTATACACGTACAGGTATCTACAGTATATCTTGGCTAAAATAAACCAACTTCAAAAACTATTGAAATAGAACAATGAACTATTTAAAATTTCATTGAGCACCATGTTGTGAGTAGCAATGTGGATTTATTTATACGGTGATGTATTCCACTGTGTGTTGAGTTTCTTAAATGCTTCGATGAAATGCCTAATGCGCAATAAATGAAAAAGAGTAAGACAAAATATAAATAAGAAATGAAAAAGAGCGCAGCTGCGCGGAATACGTCACGTTTAGTATAAATTCAGCATGGTTAGTAGTAAGTAAACTGTGGTTTAGCGAAACCCCTTAGCTTATGCATGTGTATTTCGAGTTACTCTATTGAAATCAGTTATTTTGTTTCAATATACTAAATCTGTATCTATAGTATGTGAAATTCTTATCTCTAGTGAGTTCATATGTAACAAATTCACGATAAAATGTCAATGCTACTCCCCCAAAAGGAGCCCTATCTCCACTTCTATGGGTTCTAGTGCACGATAAGTTGCTTAGGCGTTTGGAAGAGCGTGGCTATCGCGTTAAAGCTTATGCTGATTACATAGCAGTGACAATAAGTTGCTATTTTCCACAAACACTATGTGACCTAATGGAAACAGCACTTAAGCATCTTTCAAGCTGGGCAGACTCTTCAGACATAGGAGTGAAATTCACTAAGACTGAGCTTACATTATTTTCAAGAAGCTATAAGATACACAGAAAAGCAAAAAAAAAAAAACAATAAAGGCATGAGTTTAAGTATGTTGAGATGTTATGTGATCTGTTATGTGAAATGAAGCTCGAAAGTTTTATCAAAACGTCAAGCGTCTGACCGAAGGCTTTAGGACCGGTGTATCTTTCTGTAAGGACAATAATGACAGTCTGATTACAGATGCACAGGAATCATTGAAACAATAGAGACGCATTTCTAGAAACACCTATTGATGATGATGATAATTAAAAATTCTGTTCCACGTACTATCATTTCGTGGTACTAGTAAAATCTTTCTAGCACCATGAACTTCCAAGTACAAACATAAGCTTTTGAAGCTGGTTCATTTTAACTAGGCAACACTGTTAACTGAAAAGGGATAGTCATTTTTATACTATATATAGTATTTTCTTTGTTCCTCTTAAGCATTTGCTGAAAATCAATTAAATATATTTTTCTTATAGCTTATTTTTTCTTGCTACACTACACTACAAGATAAAATAAAGCACAAGAAAAAAGAGAGACGAGAGAGAGAGAGAGAGAGAGAAACGACAGTATGTATGAGCGAGAGACAGAGACAATAATATAGTGAAAGGGTGAGACGAAAAAGTTATCGCTAAAAAGTAGCACGAACGAATGGTACAAAGTAGTATGGGTCAAAGAGAGACAGCTAGCGAGTGAGCGAACGAGCGAGCGAAAGTAATAGAACAAGAGTTAAAGATCGAAATAAACAGTAAGTGTGTGTGTGTGTGAGAGAGAGAGAGAGAGAGAGACAGGTGGACATTGTAACTACAAAATATTATTGGAAAGTTCATTATTAGTAGTAGGACTGCATTCAAATACATCAAATATAGTTAGTTTATAATGATATTATTAATTGGATTAATATATAAAAAATATTTCTAATTAAATTGTTTTTTTTTTCTATAATGAGTTAATAAGACAGAAAGAGAGAGAGAGACAGACAGTGGATTATAACAAACTACTACTTTCGATGTAGACGTCGAAGTTAGAATTAAAAATTAAGAATTTATATATAATCTAAAATCGATCAATAAAAATAAAAGTAAAAGAAATTTCTCAAATGCAAAATGTCATTAATGAGTCTCACTGATGATGATGATGATGATGATGTGTCTATTGTTGTTGTTATTGTTAATCATGAAAGGGATGTCTAAGTTGAAGTAGTAGTAGTAGTAGGAGAAATTGGATTAGGTACATAGTAGTACATCGTACGAGGGCTGGTCAAAATGTTTTTACAAAAGCGAAAAATTTAATGCGAACATATTTTTTTTTTATTTTTTTTTTCAATTTTCTTTTAAAGTCTGTCATTAATGTAAGCTACAATGTAAATTTAAAATTTAAATTTGTTTTGCTGTTTTATACTTGATGCTTTATGATAAACACAAAAAAAAAAAAAATCGCAGAATTGTTTGTAAAAACAACAAAAACATGTTTAAACGAGTATTTCTAAAATCGATTCGCACTTGTTACAAAAATAGTTTAACAACATTGCCAACATTGTTGAATTTACCAGTCTATCAATTTTAATGTGCGCGACAGAGACGCAAAAACAAATTATAATTAAATGTAAATAGTAACAAAGTAAACAACAACTAAAGAGTTGTTGGCCAACAATGTACATTGTTTAGCAGTCGAGGTGTGTAAGCTAAAACGGTTTAAATAAAGTTGAAAGTATTGCCATTTTAAAGTTTTTTTTTGTGTCTCTTAAACTCTTAAACATAGACTGCGTCTAGTCTTAAATGACAATACTATTGTTTCCTCTTCGTCCATTAACAACATTAAAAAATTATGAGATCGAATGCGCTCTTATTTGTGCTCAGTTATGCTTTGAAAGTGCGCGAGTAAACAATGAAAATTGGTAAGTGACAACAAAATATTAAAAATAACGTACATATAGAAAAATATTAAAATTACATACACGGTCATGGTGATCTAAAAATAACCGAACTTTTTAGTTATAAAATAGAACAAGCACGGTATTATGTGTCAAAGCTAATATTTGTACTAAATACGATTCATTTAACTTAATACAACGTTTGGCACGCACAACCAATTTATCCATAGACTTTTTAAACTCGCTTTTTGAGCTGTTCTTTAGCAACTGTGTCACAGCTGCTTGTATGGCTGGAATATCAACGTAAAAAACGCCTTTCATTACAGTTTTCATACTTGGCAAGGGAAAATAATCGAACGGTGATAGATTAGGCGAATACGCAGGGTGGTCGATGAGACAAATCTGTTTTTTTCATCTTGTTTTTTGGTCTTGTGAGGTGATGCATTATCATGCAATAAAAACGGCTGCTTTACTTTGAAATATTCGGGCCTAACACGTAGAAATTTCGACCACAAACGATGTAAAACTCGAAAATAATATTCTCCATTGACAGTTTCAACTTCTGAAACAAATTCCTTGTGAACAATACGCTTGGAATTACAGCAAGTTATCAACATTGTCTTGATTCTTGACTTCTGAAAACTAAATTTTTTAGGTTTTGGCTAGTCTTTTGACTTCAATTCTGCAGATTGTCGCTTAGTTTGAGCATCATATTCAAAAACACCATGTTTCATCATCAGTTATGTTCGAATCAAAAAAAAAAAAATTTTGTATTGTTTTCAGTTGCTGAAATGATGTCTTTGCATTGCTCTAAATGATCGATTTTTTGATGTGGAACAAAATGGTGCATACACCTTTCTTTTACCCAAATCTTCAGTTAAGATTGTGTAGATTTTACAGTAAGATAAATTTAATTCTTTTCTGGCAGCATTCTCACAGTGAAATTTGCATCGATAGCGATTATTTCACTTACTTTTTGCACTAACTCAGCACGATTAGTTGCTTGGGGTCGTCCAGGTTTTGGATCTTTATTTATATCTTGACGATCATTTTTAAAATTTAACTATGACTCACATAATCATCATCACAAACTTTTTGTTTAAGAATTCGTAAGTGTCAGCAAATTTTTTACCGAGTTTAAAACAAAATTTAATTAATCTCTTTGTTTCATTGTGTTTTTACGACATAACTACAAAAACTGCTGTTATTAAAACGTGTGTCATTTTGTAAGCTGCCAAACGTTTAGCATGAACTTAGCTGCTTTCGAAAGAAGAAAAATGTACCTTTCAAACACTGTCAATATTAAATAGATGGCGCTACGTGTTCTATGATTTAAATTAAAAGTTCGGTTATTTTTAGATCATAGCTTGTAGGTTTGAATTTTTTGTTTTTTAAAATGTTATTTTAATATGAAAAAAAGATCATTTTTATATGTACGAAAGTATCAAAATGTCATTTTGATGCCTCTAAGATGAGCAGATAAGCTTTTGATAGCAAAAAAATTGTCATTTTAATGATTGACTTTGGTGGTTTCGTAGTATCATAAAACAGAATTAACGCTTGCGGCGGCCATTTTGTTCACAGTATGGCAGATATTGTGCCAGAACGTTAGGAGAACGTCTATCGAATAGTGTGTATGAAAATTAATTTCACTTGAAAGCATTTTGGTCTTGTTTATCGGCAAATCGATTTATCTAGATTCAAAAAACAGAAAAATTTCGTTATAGAAAGTCATGCTAAATGCTGCTGGTTTTGCGTGGTAACAAAATTGCAAAATTGAAATTGAAAACTTTAAATCGAATTAAAGCATAACAGATTTCTTAAAAACATTTTTTTGTTTTTGTTTTTGTTTTTGTTTTTGTTTGTGTTTTTTTGTTGTTGTTTCCTTTTTGTTTTAAGTAAAATGTTACCAAAAAAATTATGGTTTCATATAAACAATAATTGACCTGCCCTCGTAGTTAAAGCACAAGTACATCAGACAGAACAGATGATGATTGAGATGATGAACTGTAAAAGCACCATTCCTCTTAATGCGCCTCAATGAACAATAATAGGCCATCACCGCTCTCAGGCTCTTCCATTTTTGTGTGCCGCCATTATTGTTGCTGCCGCTGCCGTTGCCGTTGCCATCATTTCCGTTTCCATTTTTGTAGCAATGCTTGTCCTTTTTTGACGTCTTTTTGCTGTTGTTGCTGTTGTTGCTGTTGCTACTGTTGTTGCTACCATTGTCCGGATCAACAGAATCGACAGCATTCGCTACGCAGTCATTGTCATAGTCAACATGGATGCCATTGCTGCTACTGTTGTTGTTGTTGTTGTTGCTCTGCTGTAGACGATTGCTGCAAAGTCCTTCCGGATATTCGCTGATAAATGAGGATAACGTTTTTGTTTGATGATAATTCAATGAATTCGTAAAGCTCGCTGAATTAATCATACGGCCCGTGTGCGTGTGCGTGTGCGTTGATGAACAATCCGATGATGGACTATTCAGATGCAGACGCACATGTCGTACAGGACGCGGCTTATGCTGCTGCTGCTGCTGATGCTCCTGTTGTTGATGACAATGATTATGTTGTTGCTGCTGCTGCTGCTGTTCCTGATTTGGCTCCTCTTGTGATTTGTGGCGTCGCTGTCGATTTGTTGTTGTCGACGTTGTTGCGTTTAATATAAGTCTATCCCTCTCTGTATAGCTTTGAAAACTATTCGCGCTTGTCGTCTTTTTTAGCGCACTACAGGCTGTCGGAAAATTATTTACCGAACAGTTACTTTGTGAACATGTTAGCGATGAGGTGGCCGATCTTAAGAAAAGTTTGATTTTCGACATATTACACTAATTAATTAATTGTTTTTTACCTTTTCTTTTTTATGTTTTCAATAAAAATTTTTCTAATAGCAAATAGTACTAAATATGTTTAGATAATGAATAAACGTGAACTTAAAATGTGTACTTGAATTTCTTTTGTAGCTAAAATTACGTTTTTAAAAATGAAAAAGACTAAAAAGTAACAAAAAGTAACAAAAAAAAAAAAAAAAAAAACAATATCAAAACTTGACTAAAAGTAAATATTGTCTTTCAAGAATGCAACCTTTCGACTACAAATATTGTCAGAACAATCAACCAACCATTTTTTGTTGGCCAAAAGACAAATCGAAACTGTGAAGGATGTTCTAACAAGTAGGTTATATATTTTAAAAGTTTCAGTTTGTTGAACTCGTTGCCATAAGTGCAACGTTGTGGGTAAATAAATCATGCATGAAATTTTAAGCAAGCACAAAGTATTTGGTTTTTGGTCCAATTTATAAATGCATATTGAAGGAGAAAGCGCAACCTGAGCCTCAGCCTGAGCCTTAGCCTTAGTTCTTGACCATATACAAGTATATATACAAATATTAGGCTCAACGTGATAAATAATCAATAATAACTGAAAATATAACGCAAATAAGTTATGCTAACTACTAAAACATATACAGGCGCCAGCGCTCGAAGTGTTACCAATTTTACGCTGCTGTAGCAATCAAACGGCTAATGACAGCGCACACTTGTTTACGGCGGTAGCATATGATTTTACGTTGCAGTTAAAAAAGTAATCGAATATTTGGCTGGAACAATGCAACCAGCCATTGTTAATGAGCTATGTCATTTACGTGTGAGCAAAATGTTTGTATTACTGGTAGCAACAAAAAACGTCAGAACAGCGAATTTCTCAGCAAAAGCAAGCGCCTGCAACAGTGATGGTTTGGGTTGCGGTAACTGCCACAGGACGCTCACCACTCGTTTTCAGTGTACGGGAGGGCGAAAGGGTAAATCAACAAATCTACCGTTAAACGATTTTAAACGGTGCTTTGTTATCTTAGGCATGTAAACAATTGTATGTTTCAACAAAACTCGGCACCATTCCGTAAAGCCAGAGAAACTCAACGTTTCCAAAGTATCAACTAAAAAATATGACATGGTTAACGCCTGAAAGATTGCTCTTTGCCGAGAATGGGACAAACTACCATCGTACTACATTCGTGCAGTGTGTGAAGCTTTTCCGCACCAACTCGATGCTTTTATACGTTGGCTTATCGAACAATAACATATTTTTCTTAAAATTTGAAATGTTTTTACCTTTTACTGAAGTTTAAAAAAAAAAAATAAAAATAAAAATTGAGAAATTTATAGCATTTTGAATTGGTAACACTTCGAGCGCCGACCCCATATATGTATATTCGTATATATATTTTTTTTTATAATGTTTTTATGCAAATTTATTAAAATTGCTCTTCAATAAAAATGCATTCGAATAGCAAGAGACGAAGCCGAAAGCCGAAAGCCGAAAGCAGTGCAACGAAGAGAGTTCCTCGACCAGTTATTATCAAAGATAGTGAACAACGACGAGTGAACTTTCGTGCATAAATAAGGCACTCTCATAATCCTACTTACTGTGCGTGCATTTGAAAACGGAGCATAGAGAGAAAGAAATAATGTTGACTAAAATTAATGCAAATGTTAATGAGGTATAGCAATTAATTTACGCGGGTCTTATACTGTACTTCATAATAGATCGCTAAAATAAGCACGACGATAGTTTGATGTGTTTGGGTTTGTATAAGTGTATAGTTCATGTCAAACGGTTTCAACATAAGCTCGCTGCAACAAAACTCAACAAATATATGATCGGAGAATAAAAGTGCTTAGGATTGAAAAACGAGGATCTTAATATATAATTTGGTAAGCAATCGATCCGTACAATGGGTGCCGAAATTAGGTATGGTCAATCGAACTATTGTTGTATCGAACCCAAAATATTAGTGTCTACTAGAGCACTGCACGAGTATATATTAAAATCACCGATGGCAAATACATTTGTATGTTTAAAACGAGTATGACTACTAAGTTTCCCAATTGACTTCGTTGCATCGTTTTCGAAAGTATTCGTTTTCCAAACGATTCAAAACCGATGACTTCTTGATATACACGCTACCTGTTTTAATTCCTAAAATTTTTCAAGCATTACTTCTTCTCTTATGGGAGGTTAATGATTGAGACCAATCCTCCCCAGAAAATGCAAAACAAGTGCATCGTTTGGAAAACGATGCCACGATATAAATTTGGTATTGCATCGTTTGCAAAATGATAGCACGAATATTTACCGATTATTTTTTTTACTTACTCGTGCTGGGCTCTAGTGTCTACCGACAATATTGCATTCCGTCCCACTGCTTTATGGAAAGCATTTGGGTTTTTTTGCGTTTAGTGTATGCTCCATTTTTATTACTTGGCAACTTCTGAGATAGTTGAGTTTGGTTAGGTCAATGCTGGACAATCTTCTAAGCTGTTTTCCAGAGCTTCACCATTTTCTAAACACAATCTATATAAACTTAATTATCTAAACATATCCAAAAATATGCAGTAACGAATAAGCTGGTTAAGTCTTTGTAGGGTGGCATTCCAATTGACAAAATGAAATTTGAGAACCGTGAGCTTGAGGATGTTCATGCGTTATGGTAGAATTGAAGCTCAAAAATGTTATCAAAAGGTCAAGTGTCTATGAGCCTGGAGTTTCGTTCAGCAAGAACGAACTATTTACCTTGCATTCATACCCAAGGCAATAATGTCAAGTAGACCCAGCTGTCTAAGCATATTAACATAGAACAAGTCTTCTTTCAATTGAATACAAAAATCTGTCACGCGTACTTTGTATACAGCTCTGCTGAAACCATATACATATGCACTGATAGACCAGTAGCAGTGTGGAATCAGACCAAAGAGGTCAACCAGTGACAACATTTTCAAACTGGGACGTATACTGGAGAAGACCTGTGAGTAGAACCACCTTCTTCAACGTAAAATCTTAATTTGGTTTCCCAGCGAAGATCGTTCGTCTACGCATGATAATGCTATTGCACACACAAAGTGTCATTAGAGTAGAAAGGAACCTCTCCAAGAGATGAATTTTGCAATCTCCTGATGGAGAACAACTTATGCCGATGCTAACATGTTGTCGTTGTCAGGTGTCGATCTATATGCGGAGTAGACAGAGTATAGAAAGAAGATTTCGCTCTAGTATTGCATATATCAATAGCTGAATGTTCTTTTAACACAACTGCTGTACTGTACTGCGCAGTTAAGCAGATATTTCTTTAGAAGATGTTAAGATGCTGATACTTCTAACTCAATCTTGAAGTATACCACTTCTAGTCAGACTTTGTTAAATATCTTCTGAATATTTAACAGCTCAAAAGCTTTTGGAATGCATTGGAAGACACCATTAATCTGTACTTGTGTGACATGGCGATGCCTAAGTTCAAACTATTGATCAAGCTGGGCACTCTGCAAGCCCAACGCAGACAACATTCTACCAAGTAATATTTTTGTATTTTTTTTTTAATATTTGAAAGAGAGAATTCTGAAGAAGATTTTCTGGCTTGCCTTATATTGGTTGGATTTTGTGTGGAAAAGTGTTTAACCATGGCATCAAGAACATTTTTCAGCATGAGTTTCGCCACTCTGCATTCCTGCCAATCCCTTAATAAAGCTTTCGCAATTTATATATGCCTTTATTTCACACAACAAATCAATAAATTTGTAAGCCAATTTGTTGAACTAAATTTGTTCTTTCGAATTTTGAAAGTTGAACTTTAAACTTTGACATTTCGAGTGAAGAGTGAAAATACCTTGAAAATGCTATAAATAACAAACGGAAATATAAATGTCTATAATTCTTTTAAATAATTATGTGAAGAGGCTAGTGAAAGAGCTTGACGTGTGTATTGAGTATCTTGAAATGAAAATGTGTTTGATTGCTAACGAAATTGACTTAAACCTTGCATGTTGCATGTCCTTTTCTTTAGCGCGTGATGTAATTAAGCTACTCTAGCCATGAAATATTTAATCAAGCATCGATTTTATGTCTACTTCGATTGCCATTTTCAACAGAGAACAGTGGCACATAAACAAATGTATCTACTTATATACATATGTATCATATAAATAACGATGTATATGTACATAAATGTATATACTAACAGGCGTTCAACGGACAGACGGATAATCTGACTGACTGACTGAATGACTGAATGTTTGCAAGTTTAATCATGGCGTGCTTCCCTCATAGTTCATATGGCTATGAGGGTAGGTTGATAAGTGATCGGTCTTTAAGGTAAATTTGAAAACATCTAAGACTATAAATATATATTTTAAGTGAAGAATTGTATCTTTGCAGAAACAAATAAAAGCGAATATCGAGTGATTAGCTATTTAAAATTTAAAAAGTAATTGACCAAAAAGATCTACAGCCGAAGTGGCACAAAATTAGTGTCTCACAGACGACAACAAATGTAGCCATGTGACCATTACAAAAGAGTGTTTGGCATTGGCTAAATCGTGGATGCCCCACAATACATCAGAGTCCAATGAACCGTCAAAACAGTGGACATCTGCTGCTGAGTCAAATTCTCAAAAATCCACGGTAGTTTTGCTAACCACGACAGTTCACAGCGATTAAAAGAACGATTCTTAAGAAACATTTTTTAGATACTTTGGATTTGAAAAAAACTAAAATTTGTTGTGAAGATGTATACAGTTATATAAAGCATTTTTGATATTTATGTGAACGAGCATCGAGGCAAAAAAGTACATTCATATTGCATAAAAGTATCGATACTTATCGGCGCATCCCTAGTTGTATGTAAGCGTTTACAATATTCATTGATTTACGCATCACAGTCAACAGTAAAATAACTTTTGAAATAACTTTTGTGTTTAGAATTTTGTTGAAAAATGCTGTGCCTCTGCATGGCTAGGTCGATAGCTTATTACACCATCCTCGCACATGTATGAGTTCATCTATGCTTTCAATCCTTCTTCGACCATATACTCGTATAAAAGTTTGTTGTAATCTGAACTTAACTTTTGCTGACTTAAGTTTATTTTTAACGCCGCAAGTGCCGTGAAAACGGCACACACACCCAGATATACTTTTTATTTTTTATAGTATACTTACTTACGTTATAATATATATATATATATATATATATATATATATATATATATATATATATATATATATATATATATATATATATATATATATATATATATATATATATATATATATATATATATATATATATATATATATATATATATATATATATATATATATATATATATATATATATATATATATATATATATATATATATATATATGTATGTATATACCAAACACATGTGTATGTTGGGGGTATGTTTATAATTGAATATGTGTCAAGGACTTGGCGTGTTAAGACAGCATTTCACAAATGCATCAAAGTAAGAAGAAAATGAATACACACACACACACATGTACATACATACATACAAATGTATATATTTCACAAAGGACAATGTCAACGCAGATGCAAAGGATAACATTGGACTGAACTGGGAAAGTCGAAGACTTTGATGCCGCCAGAGGATTTTTACTGCAAAGCGCATTTCCAAAAAAAAAAAAAATCAAGAAAAAAAAAACAAAATTAAAATAAAAACTTTTATACTTAGATTGTTTGTATATTTACATTTGAAAGAGTTAGCGAGTGGAGGAGGCAAATGTGGCATCAAAAATGGGTACAGAAAAACAGCGCGAGAGAGTGATAGAGAGAGAGAGAGAGGGGAGAGAGAGAGAGGGAGAGAGAGAGAGGGGAATATCTAAAATGTATATATATATATATATATATATACTATATGCACTATGTGCATGCAATGCACATGTCTGGAACAGATCTATAGACTCAGCTTTACTAGTAGTTACACTTAGCTAGGCCTGACATTGGCACTAGTAACTTTTTTGTTTAATTTTATTGGTTTTCTAGGCGCAGGCGATGAACAATTGAAAATGCAAGCTTAGCTTAGCTCATAGTTTTTATTTTAATAATGCACATCTACATATGTACACGTATGTAGATACTTCATGTCAAAGCCAGCTGCGAACTTTTTGGCACTTCTTGTGTTTTTTTTTTTTTTTTTGTTTGGTTTTATTTAACGCAGCTGTTTTCTGCTCATGCCACGAGTGCAGTTCAATAAAAGTCAATGAAAATCGTTCAGAAATAAAATTTATTATACTCGTATATAATTTTAGAATTTGTAAAGCCTAAATTTAATCTAGCTACAACTTTTCCTTGTGCCCAAAATTCGAAACGTTGCCTCTTTCCCATTGCAAATGTTCGTTGACATGTGAGTGGCAAAATGATGTTCGCTTAAAATAAAGCAGCTGCTTTGGTTTGTTTTGGCTTGTTTTGACTTGTGTTTTTTAAACAACGATAGATGAGAAATTCGCTACAAGTTGGCAGAGTTGTAATGGTTTGGGCAGCATCTTACCGGCCATATTAAGGACGACTAAACATATGAATATTCCATGGCTACAAACCATATTTGAAACATGCCCTATGTACGGCTAAGTATCTGTAACCTAGAGGACAGCACGAGTTGTATTGCTGCCCAAAGCGTGATAATGCTGTGACGTGCAGTGAAAGAACTACAGCCTCATTAGTCTTACCGCATTCCTGCCGAAGATGATGGAAAAAATACTGAATCACCATATAAGGAAAGGCGTGAACCTAATCATGGAACACAACCAACACGCCTATACGAATGTGAAATCCGGTGTCAACAGCGCTACATTCGCTGATGGACACTATTAGGAAAGCACTGTACCACAAAGAATACGCACTGGGAGCATTCGTAGACATCTCAGGCGTCTTTAATAATGTGTTCACGGAAACGATAATGCAAAGCCTAAGAGCAACAGCACCTTACACGGCAATATGCACCTGTACTCATAACATGCTAAGCTGCAGAAAAGTCCAAACCGTGGACGAAGGACCTGCAGACTTCATGTGGAAGAACGTGTGAAAAAAGCCACCAATGCAAAAGATGCTGAGCAGTACATGGGGCAATTCACCAAGCCTGATGCACTGGATCTACATTTCATTAGTACGACCAATACTATTGCCTTGAGAAAAATCACATACCTAAAGCTTATGGAGAGAACCCAAATGGCAGGCATTAGTGTCGATCACGGATGTTTTCAGGTCTACTTCCACAAGAGCACTGGAAGCGATGCTAAGAGTCTACCCCGCAGAGAAGTCAGCGCAACGCCACTGACGCTCTCTATAGACGCTATATAGCAAAGTAGAAGATGGCGTCTGGACCAAAGTTGGAGAGAGGTGAAAGAACACCTCCAGCTGTGCAATATCAAAGCTAATGTGCAAAGAATGCAACAAGAAACTACCTGCTGCAGCTTCTGAAGAAGGACTGCAGAATGCTGGTAAGCATTCTAACAGGAAATTGTCGAGCAGCCGCTCATGCGTAAAAGCTAGACATAAACAATATGGACGGTTGCAGGAATTGCGAGGAAACAGGAGTCACGGAAACTCTGGATTACCTCAGGCGGCCAGAAGGACTCTAATAGCTCCTGAACGATCTCCATCGTCGGCCTAACTAAGGACAATATTGGTACATATGTGACCTCTAGCAAGTGGTCAGCCGGCTTAACTTAATCTAACACGGATATATATTATATATATATATATATATATATATATATATATATATATATATATATATATATATATATATTATATATATTGTAGATCAGCTTTGGAATACGAATCGATATAGATATGTCCGTCCGACTGTCAACTCTAGAAATTTGAACTCTAATACTCTCTCTTCAGTTAAACAGTTATTCAACGAACTTGCCATAAGGGGTAGCCTCCATACAAATCTTCCGCGCCCATTATATTTGAGTTTTTGACAAATTTGATGTATCTCATCTTTGATGTATCAATCCTAATGTTTTTCTGTTTTTAAGCCTAATGCTAGATACGAGTAAACAAAAGTATAAGCAAAACATTTCCATTTGTGTGTAACTTTAATTTGAACTTAGTCTAACTTTTGTATCATCTTTACACAATGCAAATCTACATCCAAGAAAATGCTTAGTTAATCAGCATAAAGTAAGTTAAGAAAAGATACATTTCTCATTGATTTGTATCTTATTGAACTGCCCTCGTTATTTAGTTTAACTACATGTAGTATTTTATATACAATGAGCAAAAGAATGAGTGCATACATATGTTGATGTCCTTGTATGCGACAATGGTGGGTAGCATACATTGGACACACACACACACACACACACACACACACACACTTGCACTTACATTCACGCGTACATAGAATCAAACAAAACAGAGAGCATTCGTACACTCACACATATAGATATTTGGTCGCAGGATATTTGAAAGTGAGTAAAAAGTTTCGTACTCATTTTTGCTTTTTTTTTTTTTACTTTAAAGTACATTCGATTTTTCATTGTTCGTCAGGATAGAAAAGAAAAATAATAAATGAAAAACTTTCGGTTCACAAAACTTTACCGAGAAACTGTATTGAAACTGCAACGATAGTCAGTTTGGTTTGCTCATTGTTTCATTTTTTTTTTTTTTTTTACAATTATTTCGGGTACATTATTTTGTATCTATGTGGTATATAGTATATACATACATACATAGATAGATACATACATTCAAATGTTCTATTATGCTTTTTATCCTTAAGTTATTCTTGGCCTTTTTGGCACACAACTTACCGCTGACTTGGACTTTTGCTATCCGATGAATGTGCGTCATCATTGCCATTGCCCGCAGCTCCTTGTGTCGTTTTGTGACTGCGTTTGTGATAGGCGCCGCCATGTTCCATTTTTCCAGCACCACCGGATCCTACACCGCCGCCACCGCCACCGCCACCGCCACCACCGCCAGAGCTGCTTGTGCCTGTTGGGCTGATGACATCGGTATCGCTATTGCATTCAATACGCGCCAGATCTTTCGAAAATTTACCCATTGGATCATTCGGATCCATCTGCAAAAAAAAAAAAAATTAAAAAAAATAAATAAATTTATACATGAAAACAAACAATGAATCTAATTCCCGGAATAGAATCATATTGCCATATTAAAATGCATGGTAATAATTTAAATAGATTTAGTATCAAAACTAAAAATTATTTCTGCCCATTTGCTTTGTTTAAAATCTATTAAAATGTACGAAAGTTCTTCCTTTGGTTTCAAAAGTAAACTGAAGTCGCTTGCTGTCCAAGTCTGTATCTTACATGCAATCTCAGGAACTACTGCATGGATTTTCAATCAGTATTAACCAATAGACACGCAGATACCCAAGGAAGTTTTAGGTATAAATATATACTAGTATATATTATGCGGTACCATATATAAGTTTATAAATAAGTTTAGGTTCCATAAGGTGGTATCCTTATGATCATTAAAACAATCAAATTCTCTACCGAGGGTAATGTTATTTAAAAAATATGGCACTATAAATGCTGTTCTGCGATGAAACGACATACATTTGCATTTTGAGAAATTTAGATTTAGAAAATTTAGACGACACCATGTATGTAGTGAGTTTAAGTCAGCCTGCAATAAACTGTGCTGCGAAACAACAGAATATGACAAGCAACATCCTGCATACATTAGTGTATGGGCATGTTTAAGAGACAAAGGAAGATCATTAATAAAAATGTTGAACAATATTGGACCAAGGTGACACCCTTGGGGCACACCAGAAGAAACAAAAAAAAAAAACAATTGTTAAATTAAAGCTTTTTGTTTTCTACCGGATAAGTATGACTCAATCCAACTAACAAGAGATGGAGGAAACCCAATTGCTTTCAATTTGCATAAAAGCTGCTTATGACACGCACTATCAAATGCTTTACTGAAGTCTGTATAAATGACATGAGTTTGGCAACCTGACTTAAAACCTTTATTTACAACAGTGGAAAATTCTAAAAGATTCGTTGTAAAAGATTTAACTCTAACGAAACCATGTTGGAAGGCACTAACAACAGACTTTAATGACTGTTGCAATTGGTCACAAATGAGTTTTTCAAAGTCCTTCGGAATAGCACTCAGCTTAGTAATACCTCTATAATTCGATACATCAGACTTGCTACTCTTTTTATGTTAAGAGTTAATGAAAGACTCCTTCCAAAGAGTTGGAAATTTACATAACTTTGTGGATAGATTGAAAAGAATTGATAAAGGAAAACAAATTCTAAAATCGTCCAAACAAGTGAAGTATAGAGAAGTTTAGTTGTATAAGGGTTGTTACTCTTTTTATGTTAAGGAATAATGAAAGATATAGTAAAACAAATGGAGCTAGAACATTGTTTTAGTATGCAACTGGGAATATTATCCGGGCCAGGTAGGAAAGAGAATTTAATTGATAAAAGACATTTTGATATACTTTGCATGGAGATAGCGGGAGGTATAAAGTATAAAGTCACATGATGTTATGCTGTAAGGATATGAGAAACTAGGATTAACAGAGCTGCAAGAATACGTACTTTGGAAAAAGTCGGCAACCAAATCTGATATAGGCGAATCAGAATAATGCAACTGCACCATCAAGAAATAATTGCGAAGGATACGCTGATGTATTACGTTTCGCGTATTAACGAAATTGACAAACGATTTTGGATTGTGAAGCATGTTTCGTTTAACTTTTATTAAATAGTCAGCATAACACCTCATTATTTAATGCATTAAAATCAGAACGTGTGACACAATATTTACTAAAATCAGTATTAGAGCCACTACGTTTATATTTTTTAAATAAAGGCTACATGAACCCCAAGGCTGTCTTTTTCCTGAGATTGGGAGAGTAGTGAATGGAATGCATCTGTCGAAAAAACTGAGAATGGTGGTATAAAAAATATGCGTTGCCAATTCAATATCCGAACAGCGCTCGAGAGCAGAGCAATCTGTATTGAAAAGTAAGTGATTTAACTTGACATAGTCAGTTTTTCTAAAACATCTGACACGTCGAAGAGATTTATTTATGTCATGTGTACGACAAATACAGTCAAGCTGAAAAGAGACTTCCAAAGTTGGATGGTGTTTATCTTCAGGAATTGTAATCGGAGGAATCCTATTAATAAGTACATCAAAACCTGCAACACGAAAAACAAGATCAAGAAGTCTTCCAGAGCTGTTGCGAACATTATTGCACTGTTGCATGGACAATTCAAAAAGAGTATCAAGAAACTCCTTCTTTACCGCTGGAATCAGCATAGAGGCAACAATCAAATTTTAGATCCATCTTATACTATGTAGATTAAAGTCAACTAAAACAATAAGATGATCTTTTTCATGTAAAAGAGAAGCGATGTATGAGTTCGCAGCGGCATGCTGACAGTATATTCTCATTTCCGAAGAAGGAGGAAGTAATGTATATGTTGAAACTACGGAGAAGAAGAAAACGAAGTTTTAACACATATAAATTCAATGTCCTGGTAGATAATACCAATTTCCTCAGACAACAGACACGATTTGACTCAGATACAAGAACACCAGCGTCAAAGCGATTGGCACGAACTTTTCTAAATGTGAAACAAAATTATCATTAAATAACTCAGTATTGAGTATATGCGAGTTTCAGTAAAGACAATTATGTCAGCAGTAAAAGAGAAACTATTAAGATAAACATTACTAAGCTTAGTTCTTAACCCTCTCACATTTTGATAATGAATTAGGAAAGAACTTGAACTTAGTTTTTTGTTACAGGGGTTGAAACAGAGGGCAACTCAACAGTATTCTGTACAGGGGTAACGTTACTTTTATAGACGTACTCATGCACAACAATACCAACAGTCCAAAAATTGGGAGATCGGGATCTGGTGTCGAATTATAGACACAGGAACAATTATCTTAAAAGAGGATATAGGCTAACGCGAGTAGAAGAAGTTACATTTAGAAACCAATATGTTATTGAAGTATTTGAGAGTAGAATTTATGTATGATTTTATACTATCTTCAGACGTTTCAGAAGAAAGACGAGAGATAAAAACAGATTTGCGCGGGGCAATAACGGTCAGAACATTTGCTTTTTTTAGAAGTTTGATTTCGTGTAGAAGATGGGCCAGCAGAAACGCTAGTCATAGCTTCGACAACAGAATCAGTTGCCAACGAATTACTATGAGGCACAGCATTGCAGTCTACAGCAACTAATAGAGGGTTGGAGGAAGCACTAGTTGACGCTTCGAAGTTGAGATCAGGCATTGTTTTATTGGTATACATTTCCATTGGCCAGAAGGTGCTAAGGAGGGAGCGACAGAAATCGTAGAATCTTCTGGTTTTTCATCGAAAGGTGATAAAAATACGGGGGCTACAATTGGAAAATTCGTAGTTATTGGTTCATCCAGTGAAATAACTACGACCGAAGGCTTTGAGTTCGGAGAATTTCGTTTTCTACGTTTAGGAGAAGCATTTAGACACTTAAAATCATTGAACGATTTT
>JAWNNQ010000891.1:0-197231 GCA_035044765.1 Leucophenga montana | reverse complement strand
AATACCAGCACACATCCAAAAGGACATTCAAGCCAAGGGAGGCTTTATTTTCTATTAAGTAATACACAATTTTATTAAAGTTTTCAATACATACTACTATTTTCATGTTACAATAAAGCCGTGCTTTTTCAGTATTTTCATTTGTCAAAATAGTTGTGCCTAACCAAAAATAGGTTTCTGCTCATATTTTTATCAGAAGAACAAGATTGAACAAAGTAATCAAACATTTTGCAGGCATGTTCTTTGTGTTATGCACTTTGTTTTTAAGAAGAAAAAAAATTTACCGTTATCTTATACAGCTCAACAAAACAAAAACCGATAGTCAAAAGCAGAATTTGTGAAAATAATCACGCGCATGACTGTATATTCAGCACATTTGTGAGACATAACACACATAAGATGTTTATCTCTTTCGCAAAATAATAATCTTTAAATTATAATAAGTTATATTATATTATTTGTGTGAAGAGTATTAAATCTTTTGTGTGCTGCAAGGAACTTTGTATATTTCGTTTTGTAAAAGCCAGGATCAGACTGTGCTAGATATCTGGTAAGAATCCACAACTCTCTTAGAGTTTGTTGTTACTTTTAGTTGAAACTTGTAGATATTTGGAACTATTTTCAATGCAATGCGAAGAATGTGTCAGAGATATGTGTTTTCGTCTCAACAGGGCACAATTAAAAAAATAATTAAAGATGTACTTTTAGCTTTATACGAAAAAAGATTTTGTTTTCTTACAAATTTGCATTACAAATTTTGTATCTAGACCGCTGCTCTACTATAAGAATCTTCAAAGCTCATCTAAAGAATTCATCTACTAACTCTATTGTACGAAGATAAACATAAAGTTGAAACAAAAAACAATCACAAAACGCACGCACTTCTCTGACTTTGTTGGCATAAACAGCGATAAAACATTTCAAATAAATATAAATGATACTTTCCGGCAAGTTTTCCGTTGCCAAAGCCTTCAAACATACAAGTCCTACCTAGCTACCTACCTAGCAAATATCGTTGTATCTGTATCTTCAGTGCGACTTCCTTCCTCTTTCAATTTTGCCGTATCAGTTCGAAAATGAACTTTAGACTGTTTTACCACAGTCGGAGTCTTTTATTTTTGCTCCTTTCATTTTATTATTTTGTTTTTTTTTTTGTTTTTCTTTTTTATTATCGCGAGTGTTATGCTAATTTCCGGCTGTATATGCAAATGTATTGGTGTATCTTGTATCTGTGTGTGTATGCGTGTGTATCTCGTTTACCAACACGCTCATCGCAATCTCGTTCGCTGCTTGCCATTTGCCGCTTGCAGTGCGCCGGAAATGAAATTTAACTGAATTTGCATTGGAATTCGATTAAATCGTTTATGCAAACATTTCGTTTCGTTTCATTTCAATTCGTTTTCGCTGCTTTTCTAACACTGTGCGAATCCTTTTTCGGTTTGTATCCATGTTGTGGCACAAGAAGTCGAGGCATGATGAGGCGTGGATTCGTTAGTCAGTACTATATGCGCAGTTAAATGCTTTGCAAATGCTGCATTGGATTCCTTCCATTGCTTTGCTCCTGCGACGCTTTATGCCTGTTTTTCCAGTTTTGTTGCCCATATTTGTGTTTATTGCGTTTGATTTTACTTTTCGGTTTCGAGCTGCGCTACTGTATCTGTGTATCTGAAAATATTTCTGCGTACATTTGTTTGTGTGTATCTACAAACCATGCTTATTTTCGCTTAATAATTTGCATAATTTTAATATGTTTGTTTGCATTGCCTTGAGTAAAGTAAATTTTGCGGAAATGTATTCTAAAATGCTTATTATTTATGAATTAATTTATAATTTTGTCTGGTGTATGTGTGAGAATGATTTAGTTTATTTAATGTGCGGTGTTTGAGGTGACTCAAGAGATGTGTTTTACGGAATGTGTTAAGTATAATTGAAGTATTGAAGTTCTTCGATTTAAGAGAACCTGCTTGAATAATTTCGCAAGGAATATACACTGGAGACTAGCCAAGACTAAGACTTAGACGAGTAAAAGGATCTCTCTTATGAAGCTTCAACAGATGCTATTGTGACCACTAGTGGCAAGCTGCAATGGAATACAGTCTCAGAATACTAAGGTCTCTCCATAAAAGATACTTAATACTTCGAAACGTAAATTCTATCAACTGAATTTTGGTATAGCTGAGCTTAACTGAATGTGCGCTCTGAAACCAAGGGCATTGTACTAGCTGTGTGCTACTATAAATGCCAACATATTGTAATACTTATATACAATACTTTGGAAATCAGGAGGAGTAAGACAGTGCTTGGGATCAATACTAATCTTCAGACCAGACTACAGACATCCGTATGATTGCGAATCACAGGTACTGCTTTCTCAGTTTTCTTGGTAAGGTGAGAAGTTTAGCAGTAGAACAATCTCTGCATAAGGCATGCAGTCGAAGGTTTTCGTAATACAAAAGTTTTTCTTATGCAAAAACTGAAAAACCATGAAGACTGACGCTATATTTGTTTACATTGACTTTCAGGCCAATTGATATCGTTATACCCACTACTCTGGAAGGATATAAAAAGTAAACAAATATTGGTCACCCGTACGATGATGTTAATTTATAGCGAGCTCGTGGTATGGCCAAAAATGCGTGGACCTTCCGAAGCGTTACTTTAGAAAATTTTATTCTATAACGCTGGTTTACACAAGTCAACTTTAACGCCTTTCTGTTATACTTTTTTATAGTATTTTGGATGCGCTGACCACGAAAATATAAACTTTTTAATTTGGGCCATTCACCTGGATAACGGTATATATTTTTCTTTTCGATGTATGAACTTACTTCAGCCATCGTCAACAGTAAACGGCAAGCCCGTTTGAAATAAAAAATATATCGCTAGAAAAGTGATCTAAGGAAAAACGTCTAAGTTACAGCTGATGAAAGTTCAAACTCCACGGTATTTTTAACGAATTTCACACATTTTTCTCATTTGAATACTTTTCAACAACAAATAATTCTAATATTCAATGTTTAACACTTTTGAGCCATTAGTTTATGTAATTACAAAAATAAAGAGACCAAGATCGGACCAAAATTCAAATAAAAGTCTTATTTTTTCCGATCTGGCTCTGATTTGATGTGTGTGGAAGCCGGTTTAAGTAAAATCGTACATTGAAACTATAAATATTCCGTTATCTAGGTGAATGGCCAAAATCTGTATGTACTCAATATCAACTTAAAAATTGGTATGGTGTACGAACGCTTCACATATATATATATATATATCGATGTATGTGATCCCCCATTTTTTTGGTGTAGTCTACATACAAACTTCCTGACGTTTTATATGGGAAAACTTTTTATTGAAATCAATATCGATTTGGCATTTGACGTGATTGGTTCTTCTAATCCATATCAAGGGTCGTTCCGCGTCCACTTGTAGGGTAGCCTTATTTTAACATAGAACCCACATGTTGGTTCTAAGGCCTTATAAATATTTTTTTCTTTAAAGCTATTACATAGTCAACTTCAAACTTTGTACGAATATAGTCCAAACCAACTTGAAATTTGAAATGGTGGATTTTTATAGATATACGCTCCACATATACATTAATGGGCGTATTCCGTTTTTAAGGTTAGCTTCCAAGAAATAGCAGCTATATGATTTGAAATTTCATGTGAAATGTATCAGACCTTATGTTACAGTGAAGTTAATGTTCTTCTTGTTCTTTTTAAATTGAAATTTAAATTTTGAATTTGAGTTATTTGTTTAAGATATTCTTTAAACTGTAGATTAGTCTATACAAACGTTAATATTATCTAAATTATGGCCCCAACGAATTACGTAGCTTGTATGTTGTATGCATATCGGAATAATTAATAAATGGTTACAACCTCGTTTCACCACACGCCTCATAACTACCTGTCTATATAGGATCCCGGTCCTGCTGTATGGCGCAGAAGCATGGACACTGACATCAACGGATGCAGCGTCTTTAGGAGTGTTCGAGAGAAAGATTCTTCGTAGGCTTTTTGGTCCACTTAGAGTTGGCGTCGAGTTTAGGACCCGTCTGAACCACGAGCTGTATGAGCTGTATGATGAGGTTGACATAGTCCAGCGCATTAAATTCCAGCAGCTGCACTGGGCTGGTCACCTCATCCGGATGAACCCCGAAGCTCCAGCACTAAAGGTTTACTACGGAAACCTGAACTTGATTGGTGGACGGCGTCAGAGAGGACGTCCGAGCTTAAGATGGCAATATCAGGGCTATGATGACCTGAAGAAGCTCCGGATTGCCGGCGACTGGCGCCGGCGCGCACTAAACTACACCGAATGGTGCGATTTCCTACGTGCGGCCTTGACCGATAGACGGCTGTAGAGCCAGGAAAGTATAAAGGAACCAATAAGACTTTCATTGAACTCAACTGTATATACGTATTATACCTCCATGTTCTATATTTCGATCCAAATTAAATTGATTGGAAACGATTTCATTAAAATAACCACTTTTAGTAATTTCAGAAGAGTTCATTTAAACCAATATGCTATTTCACCGTAATTATGGTGAAAAGTTTATGATGTCTTACTTGATATTTTAAACGGTCTAAACAGTCTAAATAGCATATAACTAATCAAAGGTGTCAATGAGTATAATTACAGGTTTGAAGTTTGTATATTTTCAATTGCAATATGAAATTTACTATCTATACATACAATTTCCATAAGTACCTACTGAAAAAAGCTGTCAACTTTGAACAACTACACAGCAATCCAACCCCTTTGTAACACGAATCGAGTATAACAACTTTATAAATGGTGGTTATTATGGAACCATAATTTTCGAAATTAAAACGTTTTGCTGCGTACAACGAACTCATACGCCCCATAGTCATTACAATTCATTCATTTAAACAACTGCGTCAGAGAGGGCGGCATCGGCAACGTCATTGGCGGTCTTGGCGGCTTTGACGCTCTAATTGTTTGATTAATGGTTTCGCGTACTCGACTCAAAAATATGCAAAACAGACTAAAGCACGTGACTTATTTTCAGAAGCGAAACCTCGCCGGAGCAGTGGTTAAAGTACAATTATAATGGCCTTGATAATACCAATAATACACGTACCTCAAAGCTATAAGCCCATTATAAATAATGGTCAAAGTAACCCTTTAGCCAGAGAGAGAGAGAGAGTAATATTTGCATTGCTGTTTGGTTGTCAGTTGGTTTCTAACGAGCAGTGAACAATTTTATAACGAAAGAAAATAAAAGATACACAAATAGATACATAAATAGATATGCGTAGACTAGAAGGCTATCTACGGCGTGCAGAATTGCTGAATATGCAAGTAAAACGTAAATATTGTTTCACTGTGAAAACTTGCAGCAAATTTACCTAGCAGACATGTTGTATACTCGTACGCCCACCCATTACACAAGTACTGCAGAAACATCTTGGCATACATTGTATCTAGATAAATTTGCTAGTTGCTCCCCAGCGCATCGCGTATCTTTGCTGACTGTTTACAATGCTCTACTCGTGTGCTTTGTAAATAGTGTTTCCACTTGCTTTCTTTTTCTTTAGTTTGTTGATTTTACACTACATATATAAAGTATAGATGGGTGTATAGATACTTTTAAGAACTAGGGAACATGCAATGGACATTTTGTAGAAATAATTTATTCTTAAGTTTTATGTTTATAAGAGACCGCTATCGTATGTGTATAAATACCGACTAGTACTAATGTATCTTACACTTTATTCTAGATACAAAATCTTGCAGATACAAAATCTAGTACGTTGATCTGTTTAATTTCTGAGTTACAAGCGCTTCATTTGGAAAAGTTAATTTGTAATTTAATACTACTAAGCCTTTGGCCTAAATCTGGTTTGGTTAATTTTTAAAGAAACCTCAATGCAGGGCATACAGCGCAAACTTGTAGTGAAAGTACTCAAATTTTTATTTGTTTTCTTATGCGGCCAAGGTTTTGCCGCAATTTCGAGTGAATCCAATCCGTGTACAAGTTTGTGTCGTATTGTATCTCGTGTGTTTTTATGTTTATGCAAAAAGTTTATTTGAGCGCTGCGAGGCATATTTCTGTTATTTTTTTTTTTTTTTGCGACTACACTTCAGATACTTTGCTTTGCAAACGGATTCACTTTGTTTGTTTTATGCGCAGCACTTGTTTGCCTTTTGGTTTTTGAGCATTTTCATTTTTTTATGCCATATAGTAGTATTATTAGTTATCAAATAACTACAAACTCATATACTTGTATGTATATAAAAATTTATTGCTATAAAATACTTAAACCCCAAACATTTCTTTCACACTCTCTCCATCTACATCGTCATCTCCATAAACTTAAATTTTCAATTTCAATTTCTACTCTAATAATTACCGCAGACATCTTGTACGCCCGAAAACTTTATTCTGAGACAACTTATTTCTTGTTGAAAGTTTTTCCCGTAGAAGAAATAGTTTTTCAATTGCCGGAAATCGTCAATTTCTTAGCAATGGCTACAACGGCGACAGAGGGTTTCAAGTAATAAACGAAGTTGTCAAAGTTTTTCTATACGCTTGAAGCGAAATGAGAGAGAAAAATCATATTTCTTTAGTGTATGGGCAAATCCAATTGAAAGTTATTGAAATTGCGC
The DNA here is from genome assembly GCA_035044765.1 of Leucophenga montana. Classification (NCBI taxonomy): domain Eukaryota; kingdom Metazoa; phylum Arthropoda; class Insecta; order Diptera; family Drosophilidae; genus Leucophenga; species Leucophenga montana. The sequence goes on along the minus strand of JAWNNQ010000891.1, from coordinate 190,592 downwards.
AATAATAATTTCTTGAATTGCATGCCCCATTGAATCACAGCCGGTTGAAGTTTTATTTAGAATTTGTTTCACAGTGATGCTTTCGAATTTTCCGTGCTCATTTGAATTTCACAGTTTGCATTTGTGAATTGAATTTAAAGTGATTTGTATATAGTTTATTTGAATTTATTTAAAAATAATTTAAGATTTATTCTGGTTAAATCTCTTACAGTGATGCTATAATTTGAGATCAGATTAGTTAGTGTTTAGTGTAGTACGCATATACAAAAAAGTATTCTTTAACAACTGATCATAAGTTTGGTATGCCACGTCGTCTCTGTGGTTAGTATATAGACTAACAGAAATAGGCTTCTAAAAAAAAAAAAAAACAATGAGCTTCTCCACTTCGAACTGGACATAGACTTAGGTTAGGTTAGAATGGTCGGGTGAGTTAGAAGACCGCACACGGCCCGTTATGATACGAAATGAATCGCCCTTAAAACTTCGAATCCTTTCCTTTCCTTTTTAGATTTTACATACTTCACCAAAATTTTTACATCTAGCTTAAAGGTTCAGATATGTGCTTTACGACATTGAGGACATATACTTAGATGCTTAATTACTTCCTCACCTACAGCTTTTATAGAAGTCTTGGCAGCTTCGTCATTTCCGAATATCTTCCTATAAGACAGAGTTCTGTAAAGACTTCCAAAAATGTGTCAGACCTTCTCCGGCGTACAAATTAACCTAATAAATTACCGCTGAATTTTCCTAAAAATACCTAAAATTTACTCAAATTTGTAATTAAGAAATTTAGTTGCACTAGCTTAAATTCAATGCTGCTGTGAATATATGATCATCAATATTTTGTTTGCGTTGGAGCCCAAACTGTTAAATAATGGATCAATTCATATGAATCCGAGTCGACTGTGCACCATCAAGTACCTTCAAGTAATTGGTTATCTGTTTCATCTGAAAAAGGGGATATGTAGTAACTCTTTCATAACAAAAACTTTGGACAGTCAATTCTGCTACACAAATATTTGTTTGCCTGAAGTCTTCAGAGAAAAGAGAAAAACCAAAGACGGATCATTCTCCTTCACAACAGTGCATTTCACACATATGCTAAAATAATCAACTATATTTCTGGCAAAAACATCAAATTAATGGATCATCCGGCGTACAGCACTAATTTATCACCCAATTACTTCTTTTTATTTCCGCACATTAAAAAAAAAAAATGTGTATGGTTAATTGTTTCCAAGCCATGTAAAAGTTGTTTGATCTTCATGGAGGATGATGTCTTTTGCTGAAGTCCACATGAGTGGTGAAAGTAATTGATTGCCATTCACTTGCGATTATCCAAAAACGATTATTTTTCAAACGTCCGTTAGGAAAAGTATCCCCTGGGTAGCGTTTGAACAACCGTTTTAGGTTTGGTTCTCGCCAACGTAAAACTTTTACCAGTAAAGACATAGAGTAAGCTTCCGGGACTACGTCCGATGGTAAGTTGCTGCCTTTTGTAACTTGGATACTGTCGCTTTCCGGTAATTTGCATGCCGTTGATGTAAAGCCAGGTGAGGAGAATTAAAGTTTAAAAACTAAAAGTCATCACAGAGCGTTGTGAACGCCCTTTCAATACAGCTAAGTGGTTGGTGATAAATATACCGCATAGGTCCAAATCGGGCCGCTGCCCCATACAAACTTTCCCTCAATATTCAAGTTTTTGTATGAAATTTGTTTGCTTTTGTTCTTAATTAAACTAGAAATGACAAATTTGGCATATCTTACGTCAATCTTTAACATATATTCTATAAAGACCGAGATCAGAACACTTTAAGGGATAACCATGCCCCCATTTTTGAGTTTTTGTATAAAGATAATTTTCCTTTTCTTCTTAATTAATTCTTACATTTCATCAATTATAATCTAGTTTTGAATGCCTTATAAGTAGACTAGTGTCTATTAATTTTAATATTTTCATTTTCAATTTTGACAAGTTTAGTTGTTTGATTCAACCACTGTCGCTATTGAAAATTATTCAATTACTTTTTTTTATTTTAGCAACTTTTAAGCAACTAGTACATCAGACTCTCACCATTGCACACTGATTCTGAAATATGATTATTTACGAGTCAAACAAAACTACCAAGTTTCGATCGATTTCTCTATATGCTACTCTATAAGCTCAAAATTTATCATCTCTGTATGCCAAACAAGGAAAATCGCCGACGACAACAGTAATAATTTCTGCCAACAAATTGTCTGTAGGCGTTGAAGCATACAATTGAAACCAAATCCTGTTGAACGACCACCCTACACACACAATATCCTATGTAACTCGTTTGAATCTAGACAGCGTGAAGCGTTGCCCTGAACTAATAGTTTTGGTTCAGTACAACTGCATTTGTTGTAGGTACTAAACAAAACTAAACGAATGAAGGACATAAACGAACAACTGAATGAATGAGCGGGTGAATGGCTGGTTGTCTGTATATACTATCAACGGAGCTATAAAGGACAATTCGCCCACACTACTTACTCACACCACAACTATAATCAAAACTAATGGTCTATAAAGAATCAATTCTCAATTTGTTTAGGCAGCTGTTGCCCAGCCAAGCTATGGTAAACGGCAGCGACATCATCATCATAATGACTAAAGCAGAGGTAGAAGAAGATGCGGGAGCAACTCACCATCGAAATGCCAGTCTGTTTATATTTTCTACAATTTACTGAATTTGTGCTCAAATTGTGTAACATGTGTTTCGAATCTATTGGAAATATATATATTTTTTGTCCAAAATTTATATTTATTCATTTATTTCGAGCATAAAATACTTAATGCAATAATTTATTTAAATAAATAAACTTCTGCATTTTAGCTCTGCTATTTTACGAAATGCATTTTACGAGTGTCTCACGAGGCAGTAAAAATATAAAATTATTTAGGTCAAATCTATTGTATTTTATGATTTGGCAGCGTATCGATATTTTCATTTGATTTTTATTTTGGCGCATATCACATAAATTAGTTAAAGAAATTTGTATCGTAAACATTTTCTACAGCGGACGCAAGTGTAGACTCTTTATACGTTTCAGGGTGGTAGAGGAGAAGTGAAGCACTGATTCAGCAAGTTGCCATAAAGTTTAATCAGCAACTCTGGCAACGTGCTGTATAGGAAAAACTCATAAATATGACTATAAGCATGAGCACAGGATAATACGACATGCAGACATGTAGGAGGACATCAGCAAATGTGAGAGATCTTTTATGCGTATTTGAGTGACCATAAAAAGTGCTCGGCCAACGTTCACACACACACACACACACACACATGTACATAAAACTAGCATTCGCTCGACTAAACTTGATGACTTTGCTACTGAACAACAACAACAACAAGAACAAGAACAGTAGTTGAGCAACGTTTGAGGGTGTGGCTGTAGCATAAAAGGACACTGCTGCTGTTTGCTCCTGTGCACTGATGCTTGATGATAAGAAAATTGCGGTGCAATTTGATGAGATTAGCTATATACGTACACACTAACAAATATTTATAAACACACAGACACACACAACACATACGCACACACACATGCTTCTATACAACTCTGTATCGTATAGTTAAATATCATTATAATTTAGCTGCAATTGTTTGACCACAACAGTAAATTGACTAAAGTTACAAATATGGTAAACAAGTCAATATTTACTTTTTTCTGTGCTGTTTTTGCTTGAATTTTTTTAATATAGCCTTTTCATTGGGCCCAACATTCTCAACATTTCGCCTTTCCACTGACAAATGTGAGTTCCCGTTAACATGTGAATGGCAAAATGATGTTCTCTTTATTTAAATATCCGCTATTTGTGGTGATTATATAAAATATGATAAAATGTAATTCGTTTCTGACGTTTGGCAACATTCTTCGAGAATATTGAGAATGGGAAAAATGTTGGCCGGTGAAAAGAACCCATTAGCTACATGCACTATATATCAATAAATTCAAACCCTTTAGGTAATTTTCACTTTATTATGATGCAAGTAACATGCAAATGTAACACGATAAACTTTCGTAAGAAATCACACTTCACAAAAATAAGTGACATTCAAAAGAGGTCTGACATTTTCAACCTCAATTAAAGCTTCAAAGATTTAAACCTTAATTTACGTCACAATATTATTTTACATCTAGTGAAAAATACACTTCTGCTGATTTTTATCTCCATGTGACTCGCCATTTATTATCTTTCTCTCTCTCTCTCTCTCTCTCTCTCTCTCTCTCTCTCTCTCTCTCTCGCTCTCTCTCTCTCTCTCTCCCTCCTCTATCTATGAAAATCTTCTAATAACAACTCATAATTCATAAGCAACACAATTAGGCTGAATTAAATTTGGACGCTCCGAGGTCATCCACAATTTTGGGATCGTTGAAGGAAAGAAGCTAGTGAAGTTAAATCATACGATTTTGAGAAAATCAATGATCCATTATAAAGTGAGCTGTATGGAAAGTTGTTGTTAATAAAATTCCACTCCATCGATTTCATCAAATTCAATGAAGAAACGGAGTCAAACGGATAAATTTTGATCGGTTTCAACACATATTTTTTCTCTACATGCGTTTCGAGCACGTATATAGCGACGTGGCACGTAGCCGTCTTGTCGAGTACAGTAAAATCGCATACACACTTCAAATTTTTTGTATAAATTTTTAAATCTGCTTTCTAATTTGAATTTTCGATTTCGGTTTTTTCTTGATTTATACTTTTTACACATAATTTGAGCAGTATATTAATTTTGTTTTAAGCTTTGAAGAAGCCTAGCAGAAGGTCACCTGACATGGTATGAATTGTTGGTCAGCTCACCAAGAGGAGTTTATCCAGCCACATCTGAGAATTCTGTAGGGCAATTAGTCTCTCAGTCACCGGCAATCGTTAAGAATACCCAAGTTGCTGAAGCTCCACACATGGTATTTGAACAGAGGTTTAACGTTTCTATCGATATTGAAATTTATCTGAAGTATTCGAATTGATAAAAACACCGTATTTCTAGGATGATATTCCCCAGAGTTTCGTACTACAGTTATATCGATGCATATGGACTAGAGTTTTGACTTTGATTACAAATTGATTACAAGTTTTTCGTATGAATAAGTACTAACATACTATAGAGCGGTTATCGGTACCATAGACTAAAGATATTCAAAAGTTTAATTCGATGGCGGTTCCATTGCTTCCTTATGAAAGTTATCTCTATACATTATCTCATTCATTTCTATATATTTAAATACTGGAAAAGCATTGGTCATGATAGTTTTCGATGAAAAATAAACAAGATTAAAGGTGAATAAATAGAAAAATTGAAGAATTATAACAAATAGCAAAATTGCAAGAAATAGTTTGTGTTTAGTATGTTTTGCCTTCATCAGAAAGTTCTTAGTGCTACTAAGCTGGAAGATATTCTTGAAAATTGGTCTGATGGAGATAGTGATGGCAACACGCAGACTCCGTTCATATCATAACTCCATCCGATGCTGTTAGTGACAATGAATAATTTCAGTTCGGGTATTTTCATGTCGTAACCTTAGTATCCAAATTCCTGAGCCATTCACTAATAGCCCGCGCATATCGGTATGCTCGAAAGCAACGGAAAATGGTTACGATTGAACAGCCACTTTTGGTCAACCAATACAATCATCGCATGGAAGATGTAGGCTTTTTTGGTAAAACAATCAACAATTACTGAATGCAGATTCGGTCCAAGAGGTGGTATTGACCATTAATAGCATATGCATTTGGCTATGGTAAATGCTTGAACAAGAAGCCACCGATGTCTAAATACGAATTCTGATTGAAGGTTTTCGAATCGATTGTGATCAAGCCCAATTATCATCGAAATAGAGCATCGACTTTCGAGGCATTGAGCATTTCGTATCGTATCCATCATTTCATCGGTAGTCGTCATCGTCCTCCACAATGCGGTGGCAAAACTGAATATGATTGCCTGAAGTGCTAATCGAACTTGCATCCGGCTCCTTGCTTCCTAAATTACCAAAATGGTGTTACAGCATACAAGTATAAGACGAAGATTGCTGAGGCTAAATTATCTATTTCTTATAAATATCGCGTTTCCGCAATAAAATAAAAAAAATTACAATTTTTATTCTCACTCCAAAAGAATTTTTTTCCTAAAGCAGAAAAATTTTATTTTGGGTACACACCATGGACTGCCGTGTATTAAAACTTTTCTTAATTACACACCTGAAGCTGTTTGTTAATGGTGCACGTTTTTCGTTTTTCCCATTTCCAAATATTGCGCAGCACTTTTCCCGAGCATTTTAAGATAAATAAAAAAACCTCGATTTTAATCTGTAAAAAACCAAAGTTGAATCGCGAAAAATTATATAATCAGGTATTCATACAGTCAGGCATTACAAACTTAAACCTCCGATGTCTTCATCAGTACGTATCATTCAGCAGAATGAAATCGCAGTACTTTTCCTTTTATTTAGTATGTGTAAAGAGTATAAAAGTGGTGTATAAAAAACCGCAAGAATGGAAACAAAACCTTTTAATTTTGAGATTATAATATTTGCATTTGTACAAATTGTTGATTTTTGACTTGAATACATTTAATTTTTGCACTTACTTGGGTCAGTTGAAATTGTATATGCATGTGTTATGCTATTTTCGTCCTTTATTTGTATCTGCAAAGCACTTTAAGGGTTGATTACTAACTGCACACCATTAGCAGCACTTAAAGCGCTGCACAAACCCTAATTTATTTTTTTTTCCTGGTGCCTTCCAAAGTTCGATGGTTCGGGCACGTACATTCAAACTAATTAAATGGGCTAAACTTTGTTACTAAAACTAAATGAGTCGAACTACGAGTAAGAAGTTAATACTACCAGCAGCAGATGAGTTCATGTACATTGTAAGTAGTAGAGGGAGCAGTCTGGTAGCAAATTAGTTGCTTCAATTAGTAAATTTGTTAATTAAAGCGCACAAAAGATGCACATGAGATTTGCGTTTTGGGTCACTTTAATTTTTCTAAGTAGTAGAAAATGGAACCATGGAAAACAGTATACAAAAAATAAGAAAATCTAGAATATAATAAACATATTTTCGCGTAAATTGAATAAATCAAGCTCATACTCGAAACCGGAGTCCTGCGTCCTTGTGCTTGTGCTTGTGCTTGTCTGTTTGCTTCCTGCCAGAAATCAAGACGTCTTCAGGCTATAAACACTGTTTTGACATATTTCTTCGTCATTGTTGTCGACGACTGCGGAATTGTCCTTTCGTGCTTAAGGTCCTTTAGCTGTAGGCTGAAATGGAATGTTTAAGCGAGTTTTTGCGCATCGTTGCCTTTACTTCGGTTTTCTTTTTTTTTTTTTTAATTACAAAATATGGCGACAATTCGAACGCCGTGTATACAAAAAGCATACTCAGGATAATACAATTTAAGTTGGGATTTTTTTTTATTTTTTTTTATTTTTGCAGCATGACTCTACTACAAGGACTTAGCACCCACATGCCCGACAACATCTCTACGCCTTTAGTCTGCAATAAATAACAAGTCGAACAGCGTTGGGGCGTTGTAAGTATCCTGCGTCCTGTCAGTCCATCCGTCTGTCTGTCTGACTGCGTCTGCATTGCGTATGCAACGCTGAGCACTTGAACTTGGATTCACAGGATTCTAATGTAATGGATACAATTGCTACAACTCCTCCTACACACAAAAAGAAACTATTAAGCATGCATAAAAGCAGCTGAAACTAAAACTAGTAACTGTGCAAATCCTTAGTAAGACTTTAGTACCTATATACTTGTATGTATGGTTATATCCTTGTGTCTGTGTCGCATTTTATGAAACGTTTTATTACACTAATTTGTAGCTGCGGTTGGGGTTTTCGCTTACATTCGCTTGCCAGTTTTTAGAATGACCAACTAAAAATGGCAATTTGCCATTTAGACCAACTAGAGCCGCAGTCCAGTTTAGCCAGAGTAGCAGTCCAGCTGAGAAGTTTTAGTGCTACTTCAACCTTCAGTCAAGTCTCTATTAGTCTGGGTAGCCCATGCTATGCTTCGTCTTTGATAGTTGGTATTTGGTATTTTAAATGCTATTGTCGAAAAATGTTTATCGTTCAGTGCCATATTCCATGTCATTGTTACTTTGTTTGCCATTTTATATTGTAGATTTTCCACAGCACTTTCAAATACTTAGTAACATTTGCAGACCCTTCTATTTTTGCTCTTCTACAAGTATGTTGTTGAGTATCCTTATATGTATAAAGCAGTGCATTTGTATTTAGTGTGATGCTTTGGAAGAGAAAACCTTAATTTTCAAGTGAAGCCTTAATACATTTCATATGAATTTATATATGAGATATGTACATAAAAAACTAAAATATTTTAAATTTTAAAGAAAACAAAAAATGCTCTTTATTCGAACCGATCTGAAGTGTGACATTTTATTGGGATTCGCGTAAGATGCAACAAATATTGTATATCTAGCTAAATTAACAACAAAAACAAACAATTTTCATACAAAATCTCAAAAACGTGGGCGTATTTATATGGACACAACCACTTATAGTGGCCTGATCTGAAAATATTTTGGATCTTTTATTAGGTACAGTAAAAATGAACACTCTATCTTAATAAACAACAAAACAAAAAAGCGCTATAGTCGAGAAACTCGACTCTATTTTACTATATATGTATATTTAATAGTTGCGCTATCTCGATTTTATATACTTTAACCGAACACATCCTGTTACAAATATTTTTACAGACTATAAATATTTTCATACAAAAATTCATATTTCAGTGGCAGGTTTATATGGAAGCTACCCTTATAGTAAAGTTGGCACGCATATAAAATACGTTTTATCTGAAAAAGTTATAGCAGAATCTAAATATTCATACTACAAGTCTCATTCACACTTCATTATAAAAGGCAAAAAAAAAATTATTTACTTGCGTGTCTTCGATTTCGTATGTTTTCATTTAATAAAACAAACCAAATCAAGCACTGTGCGCATATTCAAAATAACGAAATGATTGTCTAGCGTTGAAGTTATAATGAGAACAAATGAGAGTCAACGAGCGTTATGTTCTTTCTCCTTTTGTCTCTCTTCTATGTATGCACAATCTGATGGTTTGTGCTCTAGTATGCACGAATGATGCAGATGTACATACTTATATACAAATGTGAGATAGAAACATTTATTTTTCTGTATTCAGCCAATTCAATTACAGAATGCATCAGGCATCTGAAGTGGCAGAAGAAACAAACTATGTTGAATCAAAAGACTGATATGATTGTGTTTCAGATTTGCCTTGTATTTTCATTCGGGTTGGTCGTTTCTTGTAGCGACCAGAACTTACAACTTTTTGGAACTTGTATGTATCGTTTGCAATATATTTAAAAAACCAAGTGAAAAGCAGCATATGAATGATTTGAGGCATTTGCTAAACGACTGGAAAATATTTTAATATCGACTCGACTTTTGTTACTAATCGTGAATATATATACTTCCTTTGGATGACACGATACCTTCTATCTCTTACATAAATTTGCACTTAATACTCCCTTTTACCCTATGGGTTCAAGGTATAAAAATGATCAATCTCTAGTTCAAATTATAAGGCACTAGCTCACAACCAATATTTTTTCATAGTGCTCCAATTGGGAACATTGCTAAATACATATAAAGTTTAAGTTCATGAAAAAATATGTCCATTACAAAGATTTTAGTCTAATGGATGAAGAAGTGGTTTGTATTACCATCATTATATGAATCATTGGTTTAAATGGCGGCGAAATATTATGTCGGTCCATTTTGCACCAATGTCAAATATTTTTTAACCATTGATTGCGAATTGTGAACTACAAATGAAATTGACAATGCAACAATTCCTAAATGAAAAGCTAATACCTGAGATTTATAAGATTAGACCATATATATATTTCTAATTCCTGAATTATTTTAAGTCATTCATAAAAAACTGGTTTTTGGTCCGCTTCATCTAATAACTCAATTAATTTCCAATTACTTCTCAACGGTTTTGAAAAATGTAAGAATATAACTTTTTATTTATTTTTGAACTTGCAAACGAAAACTGTGATTGGCTAAACATGAACTCGTTTGTAACGGTTAAAAATTATTGATGTTCTTTTATGTTTATAAACTGAATCGTCAACAGTGTATTTAGCTAGTATTCTGACTTGGCTATTTTCTTCGAATCGGAAATTACATGCAATTTTTTAGCTATGTTCTATATATATATTGAACTCCCAACTGACTATCTTCTTGCCCGTAGTTTCAATTTGGCGCTGAATCCACGGCTTACAGTTTGCGAAAAGATTATAGTTGGTACTGACTCAGCCATTTCTGTCAAAAGCAGCCTGGCTACCAGAGAAGAGTTACATCTATGTGTTTTTGAGCTCTTTCTTTAGTAGAAGCTTGTGCTCATTGGAACGTGGAGTTTACTAACAGAAAGCACCTTTAGATTTGTTGGCTCCACTAGTATATTCTTATACTCATCACGTAGCTCAACTTTGACATAGTCGATGGGTTTCAATATTACCTCCATTGTATTAGTTTTATTTGGAAGGAATTAACAAAAAGAAAAATTAAATTTTTTTAAATTGAATTTGGAGTTGATTTAATTATGTTATGTTTAACCTGTTTTTAAATTTTCTGATGTCTTCTTTATCTTTCGTAACTCAGTAATTAATTCCTCTGAGCCAATGGGCACTTTTCTTTTTATAACGATTTGGATCGGAATCCACTGTCCTTGCGCAAGTGGATTCTGCGCAGGTCACTCATTGTAGAATTCACTAACGTTATTCTTTTTGGTGATGACTGTCCATCAGACTACCTCACCTTCATATATCAAGATACTCATTACGTTGGGGTAGAAACTACATGATTTTCTTATCCGACATATCTATAAACAGAATTAAAGTTTCTCACTAACAGAAATCAATACTTAATCGAAATGAGCGACAAAAATCTGAGCTAAAGTTAATTAATGCATCAAAACCATGATTAATTTATAATATTTTTTTTATTTATTGTCTGCCATATTAGCAAATTAAATTGTCAATTATTTGCTGCAAACAAAAAGTAACCAACGTTTTTAATCATTTAGCGTAGTATAAAATGTATTTACCCAGTGTTGGCTAACGAGCCAAAAGCCAGAAACTTTGTAAAAACAATATTGTTCGAAATGAGGTTGGTCAGACAGACAGACAGACAGACAGACAGACGAACAGATAGGCAGACAGGCAGACCGGCAGACAGCAAAGGGCAGATTGAATTGGTTCGTTTGTTCGGTTGATTTTGTTAAATAAAAATATGCATATTGCAACCGCATTGCAACCAACGCACCGACACATTTGTCATTCTTTGGTCAATGTGTAGAGGATACATAGACACACATATGCACTACTATAACACGATACAATATGAATTCTCTATACTTGTATATATGATACTGTATATAGCAAGCTATATAGACATCGTTAGTGTATGTATGTCGGTTTACAACAAAAATAAATAGTAAAAAGTCAGACATATTCTCATTAACATAAAACATAAATATTTGCTTTTTGTACGCTCCTTTTTTATCCTTTGTTGGTTTTAAGTATGAAATGCCGCATACCTTTCATATCTACGTGTATGTAGATTTTTAGCATTATTGCATTATATTTTGTCTCCTGTCGCCAATGTCCTTGCTACTCGTATTTGTACATTACGCAAGACAAACAAAACGAAAAGAAATAAAAACATGCAAAATGCTCAATTTTCATAAATGCAAATCAGTTTACAATTTCATATTTGAATTTCGTTTCGGGACATTCTTAGTTTATTTATTGCGCAACGTTTAGGAACGCCGCCGGAAGCAAAAACAAGCGAGACATTGTCTGAAGAAGTTTATGGCCAAAATGTTCTCATAATTTATATGTTCTGAAATACATAGTACCTAAGGGCAATGGAGTTGTACTTTAATTTGAATCATAGTTAAATGCGACGACTTTGTGCACTACTTCTTTGAAGTGAGACTCTGCAAAAATAACGATATATACAATAATTCATAAACCGATAGAATGAGCCAATTCAAAACGATTTGTAAAAGTTCGCCCGTTAAGTTTATCTAGAAGCTCGTGAGTGTAAGTGAGATAAAGTGAGTTATATAAAGCAGGTTTATGTCACTGGAACGAGATCACACTGGAGAAGCACAGGGTCTGTCCATGAGGTAAATCTTAATTCTAGCTTTATCGTCCATCGAATTTCCGTAGGTGGGATTCTCCTTTCGTTGACCTAAAATACCCGAACTTCGACGTTCTAAGCGCACCAGAAACGTATTATCGTAATTTGGTTCATTTTGCGGACCAGATGAACCACTACTCTACTCAAGAGCTGAAAGGAATTATTAATTCTGATTATTATTAATTCCATTTGTCTTACCTTCGTTTTCGATCGTCGGCCGCTGCTGCAGTAATGACCTCATCATTCGACACAGTTCCTTTAATACCGAACTACTTTTTCTTACTTGGAAATACAAAATTGTAGTTGTAGGCGACCAAATCTACAGAATGTGGTGGATGGGATACCAATTCGTAACGCAATTTTGGCAACTTACAGCCAATCGTCTCCAATCGCCTCCAATCGCAACGTTTTAATATATGCAAATTATTCCCTCGAAGAGACAGATTCACGGCATCCAGTTTGTCAAATACTCGCATATCGCACAAACATGCTTATTTCGGGTAAAAGTTTGGTGCAGCAAAGTACCTAGAGTTTGCATGACCTTTCTCTTCCAGAAAACTGTGAATTTCTTTACGTAACTCAAATGCATGGCATAAAACGTTTTCACATGAAATCCATTATGACCTGCAGTAGTGTCGAAGGATCGCATCTTCATCTCACATGTTTTAGATATTTTTCTAATAATTTACTACTTGTATGACGCATTCTAATATCTACTTTATTGCAAATGCTACCTTATGGTTGATACAATGGCTCCATATAACATACTTGGACATCGATCGAGCCATCAGAAAATATACCAATTCAATTGTCCCAATCCAAATCATTTTCTGTTATAAACTTGTTAGACATCTCAAACAAACCTTGAGTCTTTGAAACTTTGTCTTTTATTAATTGATCATTGAGATCTTCGGCTACATGATGGACTCCTGTACTTATACATAGTGCTAGACAAATGAAGATTTGTAAAATAGTATTACTTACTTACTTATTTACTTATTCGACGCTACAACAGTTTATCGTTATGGTCACACGTATGCTTGTTGTTAAAAGCAAGTTAGCGGAATTAGCGACTCAGAATTGGTATTTCCAACGTTGGCTCTATCGCTCTATCAGACACTATTGACTTCTGCAAATGACTCCATCCCCAAAAAAGGTTTCCATAAAATTCCATCCATAATATTAACAATTTCAAGAACAGCCACTAGAATAAGCTTTTCTGCGATGCTGGAACGATTTTTGCAGTTCGTCTCTCTGTATACCAACTTGAAAGATTCTAGCAATGCATTGCTAGGTATTGAGGGTTGTTGAAAGAATACTTTTTGCGCCTTTGAAAATGTTTCACCTTTTTACTAGAAAAATCTCGACATTCTTTTCCTGTCCATGTCATTAAGATCATCTAACGAAAATTATTACAGTTAGTATAAAGGAAACCTTGGTATTGATGCATCATTAGATAAACGCCACAAATTTCTTTCATGAAAAAGGAATAAGAACAAGCAAAAATATTTTGCAAACATTCAAAAGCTCGCTTCTTAATCCCCAACTACTATTCTGAAACCACCATACCATCATAAGTATAACAATAACGCAAAATATGAAACAAAACTCGCCGTAATTGTGTCGACGACGCGTATGACAAAAGTTTAAGTGCTGCTAAATCCCGAGATTTGAGTCTCTGTGAAATGTGCAGAGAACAACCCTCATCCAATACACTCCTTTAAAACAATTGCAAACTGTGTGCATATGTATCACATTTCGAGCCGCAACAGAAAAACAAAATCCGCAACAATAACAACAACTTCTCTAAGGCCGTGAAAAACTTTGAACGAGACGCGGACGCTTTACCGAACACTAACAAGTTTTCGAAACGTTCAGCAACACCGTCAGAGTCAGTGTGTGGGAGTGAGAGAGTCGTTGCCATCGACCTCAACATCATCGTCAACATCATCGAAGAAACAGCCGACGCCGTTGTTGTCTCTGATGGTTGCACGTAATTTTGTTGTGTCGCGACGCAAATATGTTCTTTATGAGTCCTGGACGCCGTAATTGTGCTCTGCCTCAACCTCTCATCATCCTTGTTTGCTATAGTAAGCAGTCAAAGTTTTTAGCGCCGCATTATACCGCACAATTGTCTTCCTGAAGCTTTTCCATTCACCTGCCACACCAACTTCCAACTTGAACTTGATTTGCCCGCTGCGCGGCTTTGCAACGCTTTCAACATTATGTGTATGCAAGCGTCGCACTTGTCACTTTAACCTTTCATGCCGCATGGACAAATAGACAGACGCATAGCCGGATGTATTGCATTGGATAGACGTAGGAGAGCTGTCAGCGTCATCCAAGCGGAGCGCACCCAGCTCCAACTAGTTTGGATTTTTGCATTTTCTTAAATTGAACATTTGTGCCAAGAGACGTGGAAACTGTTAGAGGAAAGCAAGCAAAAAAAAAATGGAAAATATGTGCAAAGAAGAACATAAATAGAAAGCCATAAAACCGTCGTCGTAGCGCAAGAGAATAGAAAATACTCTGGCAAATCAGACATGGAGCTCAACTACAAACATTTCCATATCCAAAGTTGCTTGTCAACGAAGTAGTAGCTGAGAAAAAGGTATGCTACGGTAGGGTGTCCCAATAAGCACTGATATGTGTCTGCGAGAGTTGTAACCTGTGCGGTACTTAGATACTCTCTTTGTATCTTTGGGAATAGAAATGGAAAGGGTAAGAATTGACCCGGTCTCTAGACGGACAACTTTTCTCTCAGACAGTCATACGGACGGACAAGGCTGTATTGACTCGTATTGTCTTGCTGTTGTGATAATCATGGCTGATGAAATTAATATCCCTTTTCTACTAGTGAAGTAACTAGTCCGTCGGAACTAGTGCAGGGGCTAGGGAATAGAAATGGAAAGGGTAAGAATTGACCCGGTGCAATGATAACACCATGTTATATACACTAATCGAATCAAAGACAAAATACCATTCTGATCTTTCCTTCTTCTAGAGATATATGTGACCAAAATGAGAAAGTAGAGAATGGTTGAAGGAATTATTGCCTTTTTTTTAATGTTGCACTCTTACATTGCTTACTATTGTCTAAGATACACTTTGAACAGTGTTAATTAAATACTCTCCTCATCCTATCCCCTAGTTAAATATAATCCTAAAAACTCATATATGAAATTGTTTAATTTATAATGTTTTTAGGACACCCTATACAAAATATTATGACTCCATTGGCCATGGACGCTGCTTCTAGAGTCAAAAATCGATAAAAGTACTGATGAAGAATTTTTAGTGTTAGTATCATTACTATAAGCAGACAGAACATAATGCGGAACTACCATCTTCTATGATACCTATAATATCATTATCAACATCATTGATTCCATCATTGTAGATATATTTACATACACATCTTTGTGTATATTGTTTCTATATCACTTTCGCTTAAAGCACATTGATACCTACTAAATACATTACACATTGATTTCACATACTTGTATGTATATTTATTTAAGTATTGTTTGTGTATATCTATTGCATTGATGAATGGAATAAGATAGCCGACATTGAAGGTGATTAAATGCGACTGAGAAACCACACAAGTGCCAGTGAAAATCGTTTCATAAATAGCTTTGAGAACTGAAATCAATGCAATGCAATGAACCGTATTTGAGCTTCAAATAATGTGAGTTGAATGGAGTTAAAGTTGGCTTTATAGTGCCTCTTCCTCCAATTTATATACAGATGTACTTCTTCAAGGAGACCTCGACACTACTCGTAATGACATCAAGACAATTACTTGGTGCGCAGCGAACACTTCATTGTTTTGTAACTTCTTTAGACTAGTATCTGTTCCAAAAAAAAAAAAAAATGTCAGCATTGAAACACATTTGCATTTAAAATTACATGTTTATGGATTTTCACGAATTAAACTTCCTTAAGAAATTTATTTACAGATCGGCATATTAATAGGCAAGTCTACTTTTTTTGTGGCGGATTATAAAAATCGATTGAGCACTTGGAGTGCAAAAGGTTCAAACAATCGTCACTCACATAATGCAACATAGGCTTTACACAAAATACAAACGCACACACACGACTTTTACTATTACTATTACTGTACTATTACTAAATTTTTGAAAGTAAAATCACATAAATTTAACATATAAAGATAAATGGCATGAAAAAAATTTATAAAAATATAAAAATAAAAATGAAATGTTGGTCTGGAATCAAAAGTGACCGCTTATGAACCATAAATATGCTTTCGAAAATTTTGGACAGTATTCTCAGCAAGCTAATCGGACAATAGAAACATGGCTTCTGCTCAGGTTTACCAGGTTTGGAAGTCATTCGAATCTCTTCCGTAAAGCAGTGAAGTGGCTGAGTCTCAAGATGCCGTATGATCGCCGTCATATGCATGAGGACATTCTTCATTATCATTATGATTTAGATCTAAGATGATTCACTTCGTAGGTAACCTCAGTTAATTTAAATAAGTAGGTCCATTTGACATGGAGAATAAATGAAATCTAGTGTCTTTGCAAAAGGCTAAAGGTTTAAAGGCAATTTTCAGGTGGTTGACTTTTTCTTCACTCGTTCTACACCATTTGCACTTTGTATGGAGGACCTCCTTTTAATTGGCTTTTTGACGTACCTCGTAGCGTTACAGATACTATACTCCGCACTAACAGGCTCAGCTTCAGCAAGAAAGGTACCAACTGTTTCGTTTAGCATTGATTTAAGCTCCTTCATCACTTGATTTAGGGCAACCTTGTCTTCTCTCGGACCTTGACAGCTATCTGAGAGATTTCCAGCTTCATGAATGTTTAGCACAAACTGCTCGATGCCAGCATCAATTTCTTCCCCTGAGTTAAATTTTGGATTTGAATCAACAGCATTCTCCAACCAAGTGCAAAACGGTGACAAGTTGGTGTATTTCCTGACTAAATTTTTATCCATTTTCCATACACCGACTGACACGTTGATAAGTACAGACGCTGCACAGTGATCTATCAATTCTCGGTCATCACTTTGTTCGGTTCCTTTGATACAGCAATGTCCAAGTCGCCAGTGAATCGATGAACTTCAGTAGGCCAGTACATTGCTTCGCCGGAGGAGTGGCTAATTAGACTCATGCTCTGCATCCATTTTAAAAGACTGATTCCTATAGAACTCTGCGCGCGTTTCGAGTTTGAAGATAGCATGAACGTTAAAATATAGAACTATTAAGTCGTCCATTGGCCATAGGTAGAATAATTGATTAGCGAAAATATTTCTTAGAATCATAAAGAAAATAAATAAATTCTCAACTAATATTCTGGCCTCTTCCGGTTCTCACTTTCGGCAATATTTTGCGAAAGGAATTCGACAAAATGGCAATTTTTTCACGTTTGTTTAGATTTCATTTGCATTGAGTAGTATGAAATTCACATGCTCAATCTCAAGTGAATTAAAATCGAGACAATATTCCAAGCGTGAAAAAACCATTCACTTTCGCAAAAACTTTCCTTAAGTGAGAACCGGAAGATGCCTGATATTGATGATCATTTGGTAAAAATCGATTCGATCAAAAACTTTCAACGGAAAAAAATTACCATAATAGTATTATATTTATTTTATATTTCCGTACTCAACTTTTTATGCGTATAATACATATGTATCTATAAATATTTTAAATATTTACTTGCATATTCCAAAGCGAAAAAAAAAACTGAATCGCTTCAGTGAAATATATTTTCAATTATTTTAAAATGTACATGATGATTTTTTTTTTTTTTTTGTATTTCGTTTTAACTACGCATTTTAATGTTACAATAATATCCGCTCAATGTATCCAAATATCCATATTTATATTGCAAAAATGAACAGCAAAGTACAAAAATAAATGGTTGAAAAAAAGGGAAAATGTATTTCCGCCGATTGTAAAACAACAGACATAAATTGTCAATAACAATTTGCAAAATTGTTGCTGTTGAAAACAATTTTATTATCACAAATTCGAATTCGTATGAATTGGTTTGTTGGCAACATTTGCAACATCAGCAAAAACAACAATCGACAAATGAATATAAACATACCCGTATATCTGCATATTATAGTTCACATGGAACACTTAACTAAGGAGACCATGCAAACCAAATATAAATGTTTGTTAGTTAACTACTGGTTCGAAACTGCATTGAATCTTAATATCTTAAAATCTTGAAATTTGTTCGAAAAATTACATTTCGCTTGTAATGGTAAATATTTTTCCAATCAATTGTAAATTTTGGTGAACTTGGTTCGATACCAGAAAATTCCAAGCCGAATGAGCAAAACAAAACAGTGTTTTGATGCAATTACTACAATATTAAACATTGCTTGTCTCGTCCGTCTCTTTATCGCTTTAGCAGACGCTCCGTTTGCATTCTACAATCAAAAAATCATTTTTTTATGTATCTGCGTATAAGCACTTCTACCTACATATGCCACTTATACACACATATTTTTTTTAATACGAAATAAATAGGACAAGAAGGGAGAAACACATGCGAAAGGGTATACTCAAGAAAATCGCTCTCTTACTCTCATTTGTGCTCATTATATATATATTGATCTATGTACAAGCCATTTTTTACAAATTTATTTTGTATTGGGTGTTTGAATTAATTTGATGCATTATCATCTAAAAACTGAGGCTTTATTGTGCTAAAATTGTTATAAATAGATTATTCAAAGTATGCTTCATCACCATCTCACTAGCAGAATACGTATTCTACGTCGAAAAATGACACGTTTAGGAAGTAATCCAAAAATCAACCCAATTCTTAGCTGCCTCGTAATTACTATACTGCTGCACAGCTAGGCTAAAACTGTTGGATCGGAACAATGTGTAATGGCAAGGAGCAATGTCTGGTGCATACTGCGGGAGAGATAGAACTTTCTATTTTACTTTAATTTCAATTTGATTTTAAATGGTTTCGCCCATTGGGGTCCAGAAATGTCGTGCTGAAAAATCACTTCACTGTGTCTCTGCTCGTATTGAGACCGTTATGCTTTAAAACTCAGCTCAAAAACATCATTTGTTGTTGTTAGAGATCCCCAGTGATGTTTTAATTGAGTTTGCTTAGCTTACAGTAACTACACCCAGCTGATCCCACCGACAACAGAGCCAAAGTCTGGATTCATGTATATTTGGCTCCGCCGTTGATGTTGAAGGTTGGCCGGGCTAACCCATGACTTTTTGCGTTTGAAATTGTCGTAGCGGAAGCACTCTATGTGAAGAGTATAAAAATAAAAGTTGAGGGGAAATAGCAGCCTTCTGAGTTGAAACAACAGATCTGTGTGAAATATAAGAATCCGGTAATGAACATGATTTCACTCTTTCCTACTACTGTCAGTATGGAGGAACATTTTTCGTTACGCTCAAGTTGTGTTACACGATATTAAGAAAAGAGCAAGTGTTTCTTTGAAAAGCTCGATTACATTGCGCTTAGAGTTCCTTGTTTGCTGTTCTTGCAGCCAGTGATAGTTTAAGTGGTTCGGATGTACTTAAATCAAGCTGTTCTTCTTTTAGCAGTTGAATCGAAATAGTCTCTTCGGAGGCTGTTAATAGGGCTTGACGCTACCGACAGCAGACTTTATTTTCCAAAGTAGCTTGTGGCTTATCTTCTCACTTGTCTTAGAAACGATACTCTCCAAATACTTGATTTTCAATTGTGACACATTATTTACTTAACAGCTTATTACAACTAAAAGTAACTAACAAAATAAACAGTTATTCGAGTTAACATAACAGATTGAATTAAGATTAGCATTTGTTATTTGATCTTGATTTTATATTTGATTTTGATCAGAAACATCAAACAGATTTGATTTTCTTTCTTTGGTCATTCGGTTAAATAATTATTGTTGAGTTTGCAGTCAATTATAGCTCAAATTTGTAGATATTTAAGACTATTTTTAATGGAATGTGATGACGTTGCTTTAATAGCAAGAACGTATATGAGATATTTTTGAAATTGGACTCCTTTTTATCTTCGCGCTTTCTAGCGATTGATAGCACTGGTAGAGGGAAACTAACTATATGCTCGTATATACTCGTATTTATATATTTGTCGAACATACATGTGCCATTCTTACATACATTTATTATCTTTCAGGCAGTTTCACCCACTTGCACTCAATACTTCCTTTTACATACATACATCCTAGTGCAATAAGTGTAGGAATGAGCGATTATTAATTATAATCAGTTCTTACGCATTTCACATCTTTCACTCAATTTGTACTACTCACACTCAATGCTTCCCAACGCAAGTTAATTTTTGTGATTATGATTTGTTCATTTAGGAAAAAGCAACTTAAAATAATGGATATCCAGTTAATTATCGGAGAATGCTAACGCATATTGAAGATTTACAGTCTTTATGTCTTTCTTTTTTACACGCTTACACTCAATGCTTCCCATATACAAGCAAAATATATATAATTTAGTATTTAAGTAAGAGTCTTTGGTTGATTTAAGCAACGTAATACACATTTTTTTATATGGTCACCTTAATAATTCACCATAAAAACACACACACACTGCTAACTTAAACATGTCCACAGAGATACAGAGTTGCATATAATGTACTATGCTGCCAATAAGCCTGGCGCGGCGCTGAAAGCGTAAATTCAGGAATATTTCATTTCGCATGTTTGACATTAATGATTTTGTTCTACAAACGTATTTTACAATAACATATGCAATTGACAAAACTAAAAAGGAGGTGTACTACTTGCTAACTGAGGTAGTGAGAGATGGGGCTCTATGAACATATGAACCCATGGATATATATCGTAGATACAAATTTTATTGCATTGTATGAAAATTCAAAGTGCATAATTAATTTTTTGGTTATTTTTCGGTTGTATTTTGAGTGTAGTAAATAATTTCGGCGCATTGCTATACATTCGTACATTTTCAGACAACAAAATCCATTGAATCGTCCATGATAATATATGCACTGTGACGTCGTCGTCGGCTCATGGGCCAAATGGTGACTGTGAATGAGATAAAGGATGAAAAGGACACAATTCAATTAAGCAAATAATAATAGAAAATTTACGTTTATGTTTAATTTAGGCTTTTATTTATTATTTTCGTATAACTATTTTCTATAGGTTTCAATTCGATTTGGGTTTTTTTGTTTTTTGTTTTTTTTTGCCTTTTTTTGGTTTTCCAGGATTTTAGTGTGCTGTGGAGCTTTTATGCATATTAAGGGGCGGGTAAAGGATTTTATTTAGTATAATTTATGCATTAATTGCTTACTTACATTCTGTAATTTATTTTTTTTTTCTTTTTAGGGGAGCATTTCTATGCAGCACATTATATTTATATATATTATTTATAGTTTTAATTTGCTACGAAAAAACGCAAATCTTCTATTTTTTGTTGAAATATTTTGTTTTACATAAATAGGAGCGTTTTTCTGGCTCTATTCATTTATTCATAATCAGATCTCTGCATTTAGCTACTAATCATGCTAAGACTGGTTTAGTTAGTTAGTTTTTTTAAATAATTACTGAATCATTTCTTCATTATTTTATACATTTTGTAGCAGTTTTACTTTTAGTTTATTTTATGATATTTTTCATCTTTTTTTTTTACAATTAACAGCCTTATTATTAGCAATGAATTTAACTTTCTAATACATTGTCATTTATAGAATTTATTTTATATTTTTTTCCATAATTTTTTGTGATTTTTTAGATACCTTTTTTTGTTTTTGTTTTTGTTTTGTTTTTTTTTTTTTTTTGTCTTTATACTACAAAGATCGTTAGGGTTGCTTGTGTATTTTTGCCTTCTACTGTAGCTTTGGCTATGTTTAGGGTTTATATTTTATTTATTATATTATTTATTTTATTTTTTATTTACATGCAACTATGTTTTTTATATACAAGTTTTTCATTTTTTATTTTTTCGTTGTAGTCAAGTTCTATTTGGAAGTAGCTAATGAATCAATTGAAAAGTTTTGTCGTAATTAAGTATAATTAGAACTAGATATGTGGCTCATCTTTGTATTAATCTGCTACATTAATAAGCAAAACTGACAATGTTTCGTTTAAAGACAATTCAAAAGTAGATTATTTGATATTTTCTAGAAGCATATATGAAGAAGCTCATTCGACCTAAATTGACCATTGACGGTGAATGTCAAGATTATATAGATTATCAACATTCTCCGAGAATTTGGCCATTCACCCTGTACGATTATCGGGTTTTGTGATGAAATGTCCAATTTATTATCGATATCATATCATACTTATTATCATCACCATAAAAAGCTGATACCTAAATAAAGCCAGAATGCTGAGAATGATGAACCCAATGAAGCGGAACTATTTTATTTATGGTCATCATTTCCCTCAATAATACTTTTTCGTAGCTTTGCTCCAAAAGATACAAACTTAATACGTGGTCTGTATTTATGACTCTCATTAAAAAAGATGCCAAAATATGGCCAAAATGGATTGCTCAGAATATGATAAACATAGTTTGACATCATTAGTGTACATTAGTTTGTTTGATTGATAAAGGAAGAGTAATGAACCAAGTTGGCTACCTTGTGAAACGCCAGAAAAAACATCTATAGTTTTAGATAAACAATTATTGAATAAGACTTTTTTAGATCTACCTACAAGGTAGAACTGTAACCAATTTACAAAAAAACTGGAAACCCTATGCCATTTAATTTATATATAAGGTAGCTATGACTCACACAGTCAAAAGCTTAACTAAATGCAGTATATAAGTATAACATCGGTCTGGCAACCAGACATAAACCCCTTATTGATGATAGAAGAGAATTCTAGAACGGGTATGAGGCTTTTCTCCAATATAGACCTAGCTCTAATATTTGAATTATTTGTAGGTGTGTTCACCTATGCTGTCTTTTGGGGCATCTAATATCGGAAATGCTGATAAATTGCAAGAAATTGTCACCGTGTTTATATTTTGACGGGCTGCGTTTCGTAAACTTATTGGCAATAACAAGAACTGTCCCAGAACGAAATGCATCACTATGAAAACAGAGTCGGATCCACAACGACCTCTGGGAAGAACTCTACTTCTCTTGGGGGATACTTTGCCTACCAACTTTATATGCTACGTTGTTAGTTTTTTTTTTTGCTTGTTACGATCTTTAGTTTCCTACCCTTGGATTCGCCAATGATGGAAATATACTTTGGTTGTTCCATCAAAAGCATTCTAATTACTGGAATGGTTCCCCAATGGTTTGCTTATCGATTCAGTAAGCGGTTCAGTAATCAGTAAACTGTGGTACATTCCTTTCAGGTCTGCGTCTTATATTTACTGTTCATAGAAATGGATGGTTGATATTATGCCGATGTATCGATATTTTTAATTTCTGGTACGATTATATCGGCGCATTATTTTTAGGACCGATAATAATGAAAATAATATGAAAATAATTAGTTTAGATTTCCGTGAAGTATACACTCGCGTTGCATACATTAGAAAAGCTAATAAAATGAGGAGTGCAACAGTAAACTCTTTCTCCTCAAAATCTCCAAATTTCTTGCATAAAATTCAGTTTTATGAGTAAAGTTTGTAGGTGAAAGCAGCCCTGTGACAGCCCTGATATATGGAGAAATTGGTTAAATCTGTATTCTGCTGCAAAGATTGCTAGAAAACTGTAAAAAAAAAATTGGAAATATTTCCAATTTTCAGTATCCAATTTCCAACAAATTTTGGCACCACAAAGTTTATGTTGCAGTGCAGCAACTCTTGTAGAACAGCTCAGTCTCTTGCTGAATGTGCTCTAAGTATACCTATAACAGGTACTTCTAAACCTATTGAGCATTGCGGTTTCTAGCAGTTTAAGTCTCTGATGTTTTTTAACCTTCGCTGAATATGTTCGGCGTACTGCGTTTTTACTGTAACCTATGACCTATCGAATACTATCGATACTTTTATCTCGACTTTTCGATGTGATTATCTTGTAACTTTAAAAATTTCGAAATATCGGTATTCCATATTTTCTGATATTTCCACAATCCTACCATAGAGGCTCACGATCACTTAAAAAATTAACATCTTGGCTTTTTTCTAACATGATACTAAGCTACATAGTTCGATACTCTCTAGCAGCTTCTTATTGACAACAAAGTCAACATTTTTGCGATACTTTCGAAATAATAAGGCTGATCAAATAGCTGAGGAGCTAGCGATGATTGTTTCTTCATCTTACTTCGTAAGACGAGAACCTTGTTTTTGTCTTAGCTGATCAATTGCCAAGTCAATATTTGTCTAGTAAATATATTATCCTGCACTACATTAAACAAATCTGCTTGTATGGCAGACCATTTCAAAGAATTATGCGCATATTAGCAGAGCTAAACCACGGATACTCATAAACTAAGTGACTGGTCTATGTCAGCTAAGAAACCGACGGAACAAAATAGGTCTCTCAGGTCAGACTGAAAAGTCTGAAGCAAACCAATCAACGATGTCTTAGTTTTACCAAGAAAGTAAACATTAATTTATCGATATTAATGTAACACACTGAGCAAGGAAACAAGAGATTCTTTTTTATTCTTTTTTATTAGAGATGTTCTCTATGTTATCTACTAATGTCTATAAGATCTAAGATAAAGCGTTCATTCGATCGTGTGATTACGATTAGGCTTATGACTCAATTGTTGTTTGTTTTTTAAATTTAAAAATGGAGAACTTCTCCAAAATAAAAAAAAGAATCACTATCTAGAAAATACGTACGTCTACTGCTTACAAAGTACTGCACTTACCTAGTATGTCCCACTTTGACTTCGCAACTTCTTGGAAGAAGTTTTTCGTAGTACAGTAGGTAAAGAAATAATTTTCGTATTGAGAGTATTGAATAAAAAGTATAAAGCTTTCTATACATTAAGCTACTTCCATTTGCTTGAGTTAAATACTATTACATAAATAATTTTGCATTACTCCATCCTGATAATTTAATGTATGCAGCTAATAGGTTTCATTATCACGCAACAATTGTCTTACGGATATCGCATTTTCTGGTCTCTAAGACCCGAAACATTTACACATTCGAAGTGGGACCACCGAAACTACTAAAATACTTGCTATGTGCATCGGTAGTGAAGCTATTGTTGCTACTGATGCCACCAATTGTGGTTGTAATGGACAATGGAGTGACTGCAGCGGTTGGTATAACTGGAGCGGCTGGGGAAGCATTACTACTAGCATTTAGCAGACTAAGGGAGACTGTGGAGGGCTGTAACTTGCTATGTTGTGGTTCACCTGAAGTGCCAAGAAATTGTTGCTGTTGCAGTTGTTGTTGCTGTTTATACGTTTGATACGAATCTGAGCTGACCGCCGACCATGTGCCATCCTTCGATTTGACATAGAGATGCTGTTTGGCTGGCTGTTTATTGCCAAAATGATAATCGGCAGCAGCAATCGATGAGCTGGAAGCCCAATCATTGAGCAATTGATTTGTCGAATTACTGAGTGCAGCAAAGTCAGCATCGCCAGCAACGCTATCGCCACCGGTAAGAAAATCCAGCTGTTGCTGTGAGCTATTGGCCGTCGTATTCGTGCCATTATTATTGGTGTTGGTAGTCGAATTATTGGCGGCACTGGCATTGTTGTGTCTTGGCGTTTTATTGCCACCGAAATTAATATTATTTTCGCTCTTAAACATCTTTGGATGTCGCTGACGTCGCAGTGTACCAGCACCACCACCATTGGCCATTTGTGCAGCGAATGTTGTATTGGCATAGGCGCCGAGTCCTTGTTTCAGCGCATTACTGGCGAGCAGCAGTTGCTGTTGCTGTGCGCTGGCAGAGAGTGAGGAGGAGCTGCTGTTGAAAGGATTCATGCGTTGCATATTGTTGCAATCTGTAGCGGATGTACCCGATGTGGATGTCGTCACGGCGGCGGCGGCGGTTTGACTTAGGTTATTTATGTGTTCCATTTTGTTTTCGGTAATGTTAATTTTGCCACCCACTAGAATCTTTTTGTGTGACATGCTCTTGGCAGGCGATGCACTCAATATGGCCGTCGAAGCTGTGGATGTGGTCATTAGATTCGTCGATTCCAGTATGCCATAATGTGCGCTGGGCGGTGCCGAGTACATGCCTGTGGCTTGATAATCATTCTGTTGTTGTTGCTGTTGTCCATTTATGTTGTTATTATTGTTGCAATATTGTTGCTGCTGCTGCTGTTGCTGCTGCCTTGTTGAAACTTGTTTGGCAACTGTTGCCGCTGCTGTTGGATTTGTCGCATAGCGATTCTGATACAATTTAGCGTTCGCCACTAAATTTGTTGTTGCATATGCGCCGCAGCTATCGTATAATGATGTCGTTCCACCCATACCTAATCCCACTCCCACTCCATTGGCTGCTGCTCCTACCAGACCGGAAGTTTGTTGTGCATTTCCGCCGACGCTGCCACTGCCGCTTTTATTCGTATATCCCAATGGCGCGTTTGGATTTTTGAATGTTGAACATGCAACTTCCGCATAATCGGGCATATTGAGTGGTGTAAGTCTGTAATGGTAAGAGCCGGAAAAAAGTAGAGTTTGAGAAAAAATTATTGCATTGAAAATATGGCAAATGTTTTCTGGCAAAGGAAATTCACGCTTTTCGCGCTTTTCATAAATCAGAGGGTCATATAGACAGACGGACAGACGGAGAGACAGCTGGACAGGCTGTTCTTGTCGTCCTTTTTGTTGTTTTTGTAGGAAATTGCTTTTATGTTTTGCAAACGCATGCTACATATGTATGTACATATATGGTTTCTATTGTTGCAGTCTGTACGACCGAAGACCCATCTATTTAGCAGCCCCAACCAGCCTAACTTTACATATATCTTGCAAAGCTTTTAATTTGGTATGGTTGTCCAATTTAACGAGGGTGATATGAACAATTTTGCGCCCAAGAGGAACATATGTAAGAGAGTTATTAAATTGTTTTATACGAAAATATCAGCGAATATTGCAAATAAGTTTTGAAGTATTTGAAAGAAAAGGCATTACGTGTAATAAATTGCATTGGTCCATATTTTCACTATATGTATTTGGAAGTTCCATCCTGCGTCTTTCATTTTTAGTACTTTTCGCTTTTCCAAAGTGCATAAACAACGTAGATTTTGTGAAATGGCAAACAAGGCATTTATAGACCAGCATATTTTCGTTTGATCGAACAAATCAAAGCAAGCACAGTACGCACATTTCAAAAAAACGAAAGGCTTGCGCATCGATCAAGTTATGATGAGAACAAATGAGAGTAAGTGACCGATATGATTGAGTATACTCTTCGCAAGTCTCTCTACCCTCTTGACTTCTTTTCATATATCAAAAATATGTATTGCAAATATGTACAAGCATACTAGTCTATTTTACAATAGTATGCGTGTGCAAATCACTGTACATGCAAAGAATGAAAAAACAGCACTTTTGTTTCTCTTTTACTTTGTATATGTATACGTGCTTCCGATTGTGCAGTTACTCAGAAGTCATTATCGGTTAGATGTAGGATTTGCTGGTTTGTACTCTAATATATATGTGACGCAATTGCGCATGTATATACAAATGTGTACGTGCGTGAGCATACATATGCTCAAATGCAGGTATATAAAAAAATTGATCTTGTGCTTCTTTTCAAACAGAGTGGCAGCTAAAGCGAGAAAGAGATGGGCAAGACGTATAATAAGTGAATCAAAACACTACTCTATTTGTTTTGCTCATTTTCTTTGACTTTTCATTCGGTTTGGTCGTTTCTTGTATCGAACGAAGTTCATCACAACTTACAACTGGTTCGTTTTCGTTTGCAATGCTTTTCAATGAACCATGTGAGAATTAGAATAGAGTTTTCTATAAGAATTTGCCAAACGTATCATCTAATATTTAAATTTCCATATTTTTAATAAAATCGATTATTCTGTAAACAATTTGAACTTTTTGTGTTTATCGTTTTAAAAAAAAATCATACATTTTTTTAAATCACATTTTTTATAAATTGCTATTTGGATTGAACGAAACTTAACTTTTAAACTATCTTAAACTCATTACAGATCGCTTATTAAAAGAAATTTGATAAAGAAGTGACACGAATAATTCATACAATAGTTGTATGGACAATAAGTAAGTATAAGTATTGTAAGATATATGTACTCAATGTTCACAAAATCCGAATGGCTTATTACCAACCTTACCAAAAAATTTATAAAAACTGGAATGAAAATGTTATTTAATTCCATTCTTACTCGAAATTTTTGTAAATGGCATTGTCAACTTTTATATATTAGGAAGATTTAAATGTGAATTTCACCATCTTAAAATAAATGAAACAAGCAAAATGTTGGCACATTAATGTTCGAGAAATTTAAGTATAGAGTTGTCCCCCTTCAGGAGCCGCTTCTTAAATGAGGGCAAGCATTCCATTCCATTCCATTACACTAAGAACAACTAGCCCAATTTTCTTTTTCACAAACTAATTGTAAAGTTTGCAAAGCATATTGCCATTGAGATCATATTAGAATCGGAGCCGAGATACTAAAAATTCTGACCCACGTTCCTACAGCAACAGTTTTAAAATGGAGTTTGAAAAGTGATGTATCAGCTTGAAACAAAAGTTAAGCTATAAAAAGAATAAATTGTTGTTGAAGAGTACTTTACTTTTTGCCGAATAAAGATTCTCCATTCATTTCACAGCCAAAAGCTCAACATTCTTTAGACTACCCACATAATTACACTCAAAGCTACTTCTCGTCCTTGCATTCATTGTCATCGATGCCTTTCAACGTACATAATACTCATTAAAATTTAACAACGCATCAATTCGTGTTTTGTTGCCTTCGGATTTACTACTTTTTGTTTGACTCAAACTTCTTTCGTTATGCATTTTAAAGGATTCCATTTGCATTAGGGAAGCGCAGCCAGAGTCATGCATTTAAACTTTGTAATTAGTAGGCGTTAATGGGTGGGCGTCAGTGTTATCTGATTGGGGTGTCTTATTTCTTTTCGTAATGCTAGAAAATTAACTCCTACTACATTATTTGTTAGAAAACTTTTGTTGCTGATAGTTCAAAATTTGTAAAACTTTTTGCGCGCATTTTGTAGTTTCATTTTTGTAATTTGAATTTAGTGCAACACTAATTAGTCGCTTATCAACGCTCGTGAAGGGTGCGACTCAGAACTCATTAGTGTAGTGTAAGTTGCTATATACTGTACTGAATGCTATTAGACAAAATTCGTGCTGCGAATGTTAAAGTCTGAATTGTTTTGTGAAATGAACATATTTCAGTTTATAGTTACAAATATCAAAAAGACAAAGACGTTAGCAACGGTGGAACCAAAGCTTATATAGTAATCTTCACACTTGCTCTTTGTTGTTTTAAATTTTGGAAAGAATTAAATTAATAAATGTATTCATATATGTACTTCTTTAAATAAAATTTCGATAGAACGTGGATGGAAACCACGTCTTTTTGAATGTTAGCCACACAGCTAGATAGTTGAATCACTTGTATAAAACTTAATGGCCAATAATATAGAACAGACTTGGTTGCAATACAACTCCTTATCGACCACCTGAGAATACTCTCTCCACAGCCACCACGTTGCACCCAACAGAAGCAATGAAACATTGCCTAAGCAAACATTAATACCAATTCACTTTTCATGAAACACAAGTGAATCATCGATATCAAGATAATAGATTGTAACACTTCTATAAACTCCATTACACATCAAAAACTTCATGAACCATAAAGGTAAAAATATTGGAACATCGTTACGAATCATCC
This sequence comes from Leucophenga montana, assembly GCA_035044765.1. Taxonomy (NCBI): domain Eukaryota; kingdom Metazoa; phylum Arthropoda; class Insecta; order Diptera; family Drosophilidae; genus Leucophenga; species Leucophenga montana. Next base: position 160,528 of record JAWNNQ010000891.1, on the reverse strand, counting down.
GACCTGGTATCTCCATGTAACTATGAGGGAACTCGTACGGGACACTTCATGCTACCCCAAACTGAACGCTTTTTGGAACATCATTTCCCCATTTTTCGAAACACAGTAATAAACATCAAGAATGTCGGTACAGCCTATAGCTGCTTAGATTCTCATTTTCATCAATGACACAGATTCCTCCATCAACGGCCAACATCGAATTTCTTCATTATATGTACATCGAACCAGAAGGTTTCGCCAACAATTACACCAAAAGCAATGAATCATTTAAAAAATCAATTGAATGTAATTGTAAGTATAACGAACTGACATTCTCTCGGCCAGGAGGCGCCCATTATGATGTACTGTTACTACCAGTCTAGGTACACAGAGTTCCGACATGTAACCTAATGGGCCAGGTTGGGCGTAGATGTTTATACCCTGTGTGCCCTTTTGGCGACTTAGATCTAATTTTATAGAGTTTGTTCTCTTCGGTCGGTTACTGTTTGTCTTACTGAAGGGGTCGGTCAGGCTCTTCAGTCTGTTTCCATCTAGCTCTACGTGGAAGATATAACAACTGCTTACAGCAATGTAAATGGTAATTTTAGGAATCAAAACGATTATAATTACTAACTGTCTAGTCCCTTCATTCTTGTTTCGCCAGATTGATATACAGACAGACAGACCGGCTGACGGACATGGTTAGATCGACGAGTTTTTAAACTTTATAAATTAGAGATTGATCGACTAAAAGCTATTAAATTTCAAAGCATAAACGCTTATGGAATCATTACTTGTATGCTCCTATATTTAATTTTCAATTACTATTTCATCATATTGCGATTATAAGATAAATGTTGTATGTAAGCAAATCATATCAATATCGGTTGCTGTATGATATATTCGAGTACTTATTAATTATTCAGCTCTTTTGCTTTCTAAACAACATTATATATAGTTGCATACACCATTTCCTACTATCAAAATACATAATTATGCAAAACGGAAATTTTCAATTTGCTAATTACTCGCAGCCACAGTAAGCGACTTCCATAGCTCTATGACATCACCACAATCCGAGGCAAGCTGCTGTCTTTTGGTATGAGATCTATTTTAATAACAGAAAGAAACATCTGTATATCATTAAAATTCAATATGCTGGCAGATTCCAACAATCTCCACCACCAAAAGTGTTTCAATTTTAGATAACTTCAGAGGCAACGCATGCTGCTATCAATTTTTAATTGTTAATTTCCTGAAGTAAATTGCGTTTATTTGCAAACAACACTGAGTAAAAGTAGAAGAAATTGAGATGGCGATATGCAATGAGGCAAATTACAAATGGAAATAGGAAGAAATTAAATATTTTAATTGGAAATTTTAATGACTTGGTGCTGTACTACGATAATATATGAAAGACGTAGTCGCTGTTGTAACAGCAAGAGAAATGTGTTACGAGTGTTACCATGAAGGTTTTTGCTGAATTTAAGCTAAGTAGTATCTTTTATCTTTTATGTTAAATTAAAAGCAAGAAACGATAAACAGTTTTGTTTAAAAATACTGCTAATCCGTCAATTACTTTTAGAGCTGTGCTGATACCTGAAAGTATCGATATTTGTACTCATAACAACATTTTAGAAAACATATAGATGAACTATTCTATATATAACGGCATAAAGGATCGATGTAATAAGTATGAGTATACTTTAATGGAAACGTTTTAAAAACATTGTACTCTACTTTATTATAACCTGCGCAGATTATATTTGAGGCCATTTTGTAGAATAGCCTGGAGGAAACTTCAAGGAACATATCAAATTACTTCGACAGTTAGGCTGCAATTAAGGTATGGTAAAAGTAAGGATATCCGAAGCACGGTTCCAGCTTTAAATTAAGTACAGCAGCATTAAGTTAAACTCATCTGGATTCATGTCCAGTACAGCATACCGAGTAACACTGCCAGCGACTCTTGCGGTGACACATATTCACAAACCTTTTCAACAGATTCTCCGCTAATTAACTAGGACCACCAGAGATTTAGCGAGTAGACATCGGAAGACTACACCTAGAACATGATCAAGATGTTAACGGAAGTCCTAACAGTTCACTGTAACATAAGACAAACGGTCTATGGAATGCATGTACCCCGCAGAACTTTTGTTGTAGATGTGCTAAAGAAGAGTAGATTGATAGTATCCAACATCTCCTGTGTGACTGAATGGCCTCTGGGTGAACTGGGTGCTTCATTATTAACAATTTTTATAGTATTTCGAAGCATTAGAATTTTGATTTTTTTTTTTGCTGGTATTACCATAATGTAACAACTTATACAGTTACCCCTTTGAAAGACATAGGTAGTACAGCAACAGGGATAATAATAAAAGCAACATGTAGTACGAGTAGATACAAATGTATCTTAATATAAGCAAGATAACTACGCTCTTTATGTAAATCGAGACGAATTATTTTTTTTTTTCGTTTTTATTATTTTTATTATTTTACAACGCAGTTAAAAAGAAAAAACGGGTCTAGCATAAAGAGAAAACAAACTGAAACGGATGTAATGAAACTTGCGAACGCTTGAAGCGGAAGTGGCATACGGCATTCTTCGAAGGCGAGGACGGCAAACAGTTGCGTAAAAAAGACGCAAGGATATTGAAACAGCGAAAGAAAGCGGCATAGCAGATAAGGGAGTGAGCTGCGGTAGTAAAAGCAAATAAATGCGTAAAAGTGCCGCAAATAAATACGTTGCCGTAACAGGACGAAGTAGCGGCAACAATAATTGAAACTACAACAACAATATGTCGCGCACAATTGTGCTTTTTATTATTGTTTCCTATAACTGCTCTTGTTGTTGTTCTTATTGTTTTTGTTGCTGCTATAACGGTACATTAAGCTTTAAAACAGGACATGAGCCAAGGCTAAAAACGAATGCCGAATATTTGGCATTCTGGGTGGGTTAAAACAAATCCAGCCGCGTGCCTTAAAGTGGTGAGAATTCATTACCGGCGCGCAGGCAGTACGTGGTTTAAAGGGAAGGAAGTGCACGGAAGGATATTTAATATGTCGAAAGAAAAAAAACAAACAAAGTGAAACAACAAAATATGAAATTCATTCGCGTATATGAAAATTAAATAACGCAACACGCCGCAATGTTTCAAAGGTACACCACTGCCCCTTACTCATGCATTGGATATATCGCAGAACAGCACCCCATTCCCGATGAGTTTTATAGTCGCTCAAGTGTAACAATTTAATGGCGCTCTTGGTGACGTGAAGTATTGTATGGCAGTAGCAGAGAGGTTGGAGTAAAAGCAAGAAGAGTGCAGGGGTATTGACAGACAAAAACCGCGTTTATAAAGCTTGGAGTGGTTTGTATTTTTTTCCATGAATTGCTTAACCAATTTTGTTTTTTTTTTTTTGGAAAATATGTTGAGAGGCAAGGAGTAGATTTTCTCATATAGAGCAAGTGATCAGCTAGTAATAAAGTAAATAGTTCAAAACCAATTAGCCGTCATTCTGCGTCAATCAATCAATCAGAACCGCTTTGTAGAAGGTCCTGAACATAGCGCACACATGGTGCAACTGCCAAACTTGGAAACGGAAATAGAATGGTTAGAACCTGCCAGATTTAGGATCTATGTAGATGAACTATTCTGGAGCAATTAGGAATCGCCAATAGACGTGGAAACTTCATATTGAGATAGAAATCGAGCACGGCCAACAGTGGCCATGTTGTGTCAAATGAGATGTTTGGTTGGAAGTATGATACGATGTTCGCTTTTGGTGAAGAAATAAGTGATCCATTTAATATTTGAAAACATTTCACTCAATGAATCTAAGTGTTGACATCTCAACACATGTATACAATTTTAAGGTAGTCGAATAAAATTTTTGTGAATTTTGTACTAACAAAGAAATCATTCCGAAAACTAGAATATTAGCAAAGATCAGAGCTGACTAAAAGAGCTAAAGGTATAACTAAAAGTAAAACTTCAACAAGCACTAATTGGTTCAAACATAAAAAGTGAACAGCAAGCTTATCAAGAAGTTTTAAACATGAACCAAAACATGAGTTCCAATGGCATCGGTGCCAGTTGCCGAGGTGCACCAGCTCAAATAACGGTGCACTCCCAACTAAACCTTTCTCCAATTTTAACATTTTGTAATTAAACAAGCATACAGCCAGACAGGATATTGTAGCAACTTCCGGTTGTTATGCTACATATTTATAAACTCAATTCTCTTTTTTTGTTATTATTTTATCATACAAACCGCCATTCATGCATGCTAAAATCGCAATTTGTTGCACAGCACGCGGCTCCTTGTTTGCTCGTTAGGCCTAACCCAAGCAATCGCTCACGCACACCCAGTCATCGACGGACGGCCAAATCAAACGCCCAACTGACATGCCCCTTCCGTTTTCGAGACAGATATAAACGTAACCCTTTCATTAAAATACTTAAAGCCCAAAAATGGAAAAAAGAAAAAAGAAATAAGGTGCTACGTCACTCAGACTCACCTCTCATAATCAGGCAACGCATTCGATTGTCCTTGGTGTTGTTGCTGTTGTTGTTGTTGCTGTCCTGCTACTTGTGCGTAATCCGGAAGTTGCTCCTTTGTCGTACATGCCGCTGCCTGTCGCCAAACGCCACCAGCAGGATCGATCCAAACGCCAGAACCGCCGCCATTGATACCGCCTCCATTTAGCGGTAAAGTTGGAAACTTTCGCACGGTTCCGATTGCGTGATTACCTTTAATAAAAATAGAACAAAAATGGCATATAAAGCAACTACAAACACAACAACAATGAAAATGAAAATGGAAGCAATGAGATTACTTCTTTGGTTTACTTTTCGGTGAAAACTTTCAATTTATTTTAGTTAAGCAAGAAGAAATTCAACAAGATACTCGTAGTTCCCAAATGGAGTTGGGGACCGCGAATCATAATATAGCTTTAATAATAAAAGGAAATTGCTTTTATATTCAATTTTTATTTTAGTCTTGAGAGTGTACGGGTGTATCTTCTTTTGTTTTGTGTGCGACAATTGATGCGTTTCTTACGTGCATTCACATCATATTTTATTGAGGGTTATAGTCATGTGTGCGCTGTTTGTAGAAGTCTTGTTTGTTTTTTTACTACTTGTTTAACCTTTGACCTTGCTGATTGTGGTGCCAGAGTGTCTTTTTTTAAGGTTCCATTAGTTATGTGAAGTATTGAAGTGTTAAAATACACTACAGCTAGTAAAGTTTAGCAAGCTAAATATATACTCATGCAACTTTATTGTTGATGCAGAGTTTTAAGTCCTTATGAAATGCAAATGTCTCTAACTTATGCTAAAAGCCTCTTTATGGATCAAATAAATTGATATTGTGACTTCTTTAGTATATCAACGACGTGTTTCGCACTCTTTTAAGTTATATCATTTTTTTTCCACGATTGGATATACGATTGCTATACGATTGGAAGTTTAGTATTAGGGGTATTAATATTTTTGGTTCTACCAAACTTAAAATTTTGTTATTGTTAAATATTACCAGTATCAACCACCCTTCTTCTTCAATGTCTGTCTTTTTAGTTCCTTCGTGTTTGTAATAACATATACTAGTATGTATGGTCAGCGGTCGACTCAATAGACCGCAATTTAGCAATATTTTTGTATATTATTTCGTTTATACGTTTGTTTTTGTTGCTATTTAACCGCGTGAAAATTACGAGAACAGCAAACTAAGTGACAGTCACTAAACAATAGCGAAGCGCATACAAAATAAATCTCACAACCTTCTCTTTTTCGCGCTCGCAGAGTTTTATCAACTTATAACAGGCTGTTTGCATGCTACCATTGTGTGTGCGTTTGTAGTTCATGTAAAGCCTATGTCTGATTTACGTTATGTGAGTGAGGATTGTTCAAGTCTTTTACTCCCAAAATGCAATCACAAAATATAGTTTGTACACTTCCGATAAATACCTTTCAAATGGATAATATTTTGTCAAAATCGGTTATATACTGTCTTTCTATAAGATATATATGACCTCAACAAAATTTTGCCAAACATTTATATCAATCTTACTTTCAAAGGCCATTATCAAATTTTTTTTATTTATCACTAGGTACTAATAGCCAAGGGAATATATAAAAAATCAAGCATATATGCACCCAATTTCAATACAAATAAATTGATCGAAATCGGTTTCATTAAAATGGTCGGTTTCCGTCTTTTTCGGAAGGATTATACGATTTGAAAAGTTTGTCTTTGATTTTATACTAAAAACTCAGATATAATAAAATTCAGAAATATGATATGGCATAATCTAAGCAAAACCTATTGCACTCACTTGGTTTTAAACTATACAACTATTAACCTAAGGTTATCTTACTCGTTTCAGCATAATTTTAACTGCAGTTCTCTAGCGAATAGCTATTTATTTCTCTACAGTAAAACTAAACAATCTAACTTCACACTTCGTTACACTTCCAATTACTTTGCCTTCCTTCTCTACAATCGATAGCATCTATCAACATGGAAATATCTATCACGGATTAAACTACAAATTGGTTTATAAAAATCAACTATGCTTCACAAACTTACCATGTAAACTGCCCAGCGATGTCTGCTTGATGAACTGATAGCGCTTGAATAAAACCAATGCGCCCAATAGAAAGACAATTATGGCGATGATGGAGCCCAACAGCACAATGAACCAGGTCTGCGTTAGAAAGTCATCGGCTATATCACGACTGATGGGGTATCTGCAATGAGAAATAATAGAACAAGAGTGTTAGCCAACAGAATGAAATGGTATAGAATAGCACAGAATAGAATCAAACGACAATGGCAATGGCTATGACTACGTATTGGGATGACGATGATGACGACAGTCTAGGCTTAGTTTAATGGCCAAAAAGTCGTTTGCCGTTAATGGATTGATGTGATGTGTGGCATTGGTGATGCTTTTTGTTCATGATGACGGTGAGATGGTGGCGTAGTAATTCTACTGCAGTCAAATGCTTGTACTGTATTGACTGACTGCAATACCAACAACAAAAACAACAACAACTAAGAGCCAGGACAATAAATCGCCATGGGGTGCATTTGCAAAGCTAGAGGGTTGAAGGTATGGAGATGTGGAGTTGATATAGAGTACCTACCTCGTATAGCCGGTGTCCAATGATTGTGTACGCGCATCAATACGTAACACGGCCGGCTTGCTGAAAGGGCCCACGCCCACCTTTGTCGCTGCGGCAACGGCTATATAGTAGGTGACGCCTGTGGTGAGATTTGCCAGAAGTAAAGTCGGCGTTGCAGCATCGATTGTCATATTTTTGAAAATGCGAGTCGTATTGTGCAAATCGAGCCCTTTGACGAGCACATTGTAGCTGGTTAGAATGCCTGAAAAAAAGTTGGAATGTATGGAGTAGGAGAGAGAATGGAAATGAAATTAAATGTAAATGACAGAGTAGAATTGTGCAGAGTTGCACTGAGTTGAATACAAAGATTTTTAACGCACCATTACGCGTACGATTTGGATGAGGCGGTTGCCATTTGAGAAAGACCGAGGTGCGATTGAACTGTATGGCTTCCATGCCGTGCGGCGGTGCTTCGGGCACTGTGAAGGAGAGAAAAAAGTGTGTATGTGTGTGAATATTGAGAGCTTAAGCTTAGATATGGCGCAAAGTAAAGTGCGTGAAGAAACTAGTTGAACCAAAATTTTATATTAAATTGAAGATGTCAATGTTGATATAGTAATTCTAAAATATTTTATGAGTTTTAAAATTGTAATGATCCTAGTTATTATACCCTACAAATTCGGTCAGTTAGGTTGTACTTCAATTTAAACAGTTTAATTTAATGAATTAGTTGCAAATAACACTACGCAACAAAAATTTAAAACAATGTCTATGATCGACACGAAACTTTTTTTTTCTTATAGATTTTTAGCTGCTGAACACAAAAATTGTAGTAACAAACTTTTTTATTGGTAGGATTTTTGAATATGATTTTTTCATATATTCTTTTTTTATTTATTTTTTGATTTTTGATTTGCATGGCCGTTTGACAGCAAATTGTTTTCCCCTTCATTGCTGTTAGAGCAGATCAGAAAATAGACAAAACAAAAATTATACAGGTGCGAGAGGTTGAAATATAGTTTCATCAAAAAGGGAAACGAAAACCAAGAGGATAATAATCAGGAAAAATACCATATTAATATGAAAATCTATTCGAAAGATGAGACAACTCTGGACTCAAAAATTACAAAGTACCAAAAGTTCGGCAGAAATAGTGCATTTATCTATATTTTTATGGTATTTTCGATTATTTCTTCATTCGGTCACTGTTTAAACAAAATTTTAATTAGTGCACAATAGAACTAGAAAAAAAAGCAACAATGAATAAGGCAAAGACAATTACTTTGGCATGTCGTGCGCAAATGGTGAATATACTCAATGCATGCATTTTTAAATTTATTGACTTTGTGCATTTTAATAGAAACATAAACAAAAGTCAAGTTTGACCTATACGAGTCGATGTGAAAAATGTTGCTGCATGTATATAGCTATCCATTTCGCAAGGTCTTTGTCGTGTTTAAAATCCCAGAGCATTGAATTGGAAAACAATTTGCTGATTGCTATTCGTGTGTCATAAGGCTATATATTTTAACATATCTTGTTTAAGAATTAACTGATTTGGTTAAATAATCAAAGATAATGAAAATATCTATTTGAACTTCAAAAACTTCGTCAATCGAGTCGGTAGCTACGGAGCAATAGGCAGAAATATAGCGAAAAGTAAATTTTTTATACTGTCATTATTTGAATTGAGAATTCAGTAAATCGACATGTAAAAACTTACGCTTGTCATTTTTTACATAAAGTAGTATCTTTTATCAAGAAATCAAGCTTGGCTTAAATCCATATCCATATCATAAATCCTTGGAAATCCATAGAAAGATATCGAAGTTATAGACAATTGAGTGATAGTACCAAAATTCGAATGTATATTGTTGTTTAGTCTTGACCGAAAGTGTAAACCCAGATTTTATTTTGACCGTTGTCATTCCCACCATCGTTTCGACGTTTAGTTTTGTCGGTTTTCAGTTTGCTTTTTTCGGCATATTTCCTCCTATTTCTCCGGATTAACCAAGTTCTTAAACAAAATTTACCGGTAATGTAATTATCTTAGAGATGGTATCTTACTCAACTAAATCAGTTAACAAAATTACCATATCTCAAAGTCCTATCCATAGAAAAACATTTTTTTGTTGTTGTATTTTTTGCGTTCAGTCGGCCAAAATCTATAAAAAACAAATAGTGCCACTATTTGTTCGATCACAAAAATAGTGTTGCGTAGTGTAATCGATTAATTTCCCCGAATGTGAAAAATGAATTGTGTTCAAAATACTACCTATCAATAGAATACTTGCAAAATCTTTTATAAATGTTTTTTGGAATCATGGAGTCCAAGCATGATGAGTGAATGAAATTATGAGTAGAATCAAGAAACAATGTACAATCAAGAACTCCGTGCACAGAGTGACAATCCATAGCGGAAATTTGGGAAGAGATTAGCACAGCAATTCCTATGTGCCGTTTTGTCACCATAAAACTACACTCGATTCACAGAAATTTTTATATTTAAATATATTAAACCGAAACTGCAATGCCTCATTAACATTTGCATTCTTTTCCTCTCACTTTCCTTTTATCTTGCTAGATGAAGATAACGATCGCTTAGTTAAACTAACTCATTATGTTGCATTTTCAAATTACTCACAGTATGTACACTGTTAAAAAAAAAACAGAATTTCCGAGCTTGAATTAATCCATAGCGGTAAAAAAAAGTATGGTAGCTACGCATTTTCTTAAACCAAGTACAAATTCTTGCTTCAAGAACGATGCTGAAATTCTTAAATTTTGCACTCTTCAAGTTCTACTGAGTTTGATTTTAACTAACTACCAACGGCATCTGACAGCTCTTCCGATTTACTGTCGGTGCGAAGAAATTGGAGCAGCTGAGAGAGTAAATTTTATTATGCTCTCAGGTTTTTTTCTCTCAGCGATTGATTTAACAATTTTCTACTTACTTTAAATCAAAGATGACTTATTTTATAGTTTTAAACTTGACTTGAGTACAGATTTGTTCTTAGAATTATATTTTTATACTTAAGTATTTCAAGAATTTTTGTAAATCGATTCCGTTTTGTACTTGATACAAGAAAATTGAGTAAGAATCGTACTTATAATTTTTAAATAACCCTTCGGATAAAAACAAGAATTTCAAACATATATTTAGAATGATGTTTTCTTCTGTATGAGACTGCAAGAGAGATGTGATGCTTGGTGTTTTTTCTATTTTCAGACGCTCTCTCGTTGTTGCTCAGTTCGATTCTTTTTGTAGTATACTACTTAATTACTTAAATTGCTACCAAAAACTAATCAGTAATATGAAAATCCGACAAAAATGTTAGTCGCATTCTAACTTCAAAATCTACATTTAAAGTTTCATTTTAACAATCATTACATCATAAACTTATAGTATATATTAAGTGTAAGTGAAATCAATAGGTTTAAAATTTGTTCAGCTACGTCCCAAACGCACTTAAAAAAAATAACTATGTCATCAGTCAAATGAAAGCAAGGATTAACTACAAACAAATTGGTTTCGCCCTACTCTCGAGCGTGCCTATAAGACGAGTATCTACTCACCATCCTCTTGTGTGCGTGCGTATCTTGCATTCGATGGTTTTCCTACGACGCTCTTGTAAAATGGCACAAGAAAAAACTCATACGCGCTTGCCTTCGCCAGTCCAGCCACCGAGCACGAGCTCACTCCCTGACCCTTGTTCAACACCGTAAGCATCTTGTACTCGGCCGAGTGCAATTCACGTGCATAGATATAAAATCCCTCAATGTATTGTCCACTGTCGATGTCCCAGGACAGACGCACTGTGGTCGCATCGGTGGCATTGGCCTCGAGCAATTCGACAATGTCATTTGACTGCAGCAGCGTCTCCACATCACTGAGCAGCAATTGCGAAGTGGCAGAGGATGCACCATCCGCAGAGCGTACTCCTATTAATTTGCCTGCGGTAATTGCCTCCGAGATGGGTGAGGGCGGTGAGAAGCCATGCGCATTCTCAGCGCGCACAATAAACATATACGCAGCACCATTTGTCAGTCCATCGACGGTAAATATGGGCTCGGCAAGGCGTGCAGCAATCGGTATCCAGGTTTTACTTCTATTTGTTGAATACATCTCGACGCTGTAGCCGAGCAGCGGTGAGGCGCCGGGCTTATCACTTGTCGGCCAGACAATTGTCAAAGCTGAGGCGGATGCATTTAGTACCTTCGGCTGTCCCGGCGCTGTGGGGCATTTGCTTTGCTCAGGTGCGCGATAGAATTTAATATTTGGATTTGTGGGCACCTCAATACGCAGGAAGCCACTCCACGTTGATTTACCAGTGCGACTGCTTGCCACACAAGTGTACAGTCCTTGGTCCTCTTTGCGATCCAAGTCGGAAATTATTAAATCACCGGCTGCGGTAATATTCACTTTGGCATTCGGATGCACTGGTATGCCATCACGATACCAGGAAATCGTTGGATTGGGTAGACCAATAGCCTTACATTGCAATGTTGCCAAAGATTTGACGGGTAGTGTTTGATTCACCGGTCCTGCTATAATAATAGGCGGCGGACGGTCCTCCTGTGAGTCAAGTATCAATTGTACACGTGTTGTTATGCTGGCCACCTCATTCATTGCATTGCAGACTATAATCAGATCCTTATCGCTGCGTTGAAATTTGGTTAGTGTCAGTATGGAATGTCCTTCCTCGGTGTTAATGCTCTGAAAACGATCGAGCGGTGGTGCACCGGGAAAAATGAGCGTACTGTTGTTCTTAATGGTCCAGAATATCGTTGGCTTTGGATTACCACTGGCGCGACACTCGAATGAGGTATCAGCGCCAAGTTCGACGGATTTGCTGCTGGGACGATGCAGAAATTTCGGGGGCGCTAATGTGGCGTTAGGGTAGATAAAGGACAATTGGGAAAGTTGCTAATTAGAGCTACGGTACTAAACTAGCGAAAGATTTTAAGTGTATTTGTAGTAGCCAGAAACTTACCAAATACTGTCAGTGTGCCCAAGGCAGTGATGGCACCAACAACATTATCCGCTTCACAGCTATATTCACCCTCATCGGCAATGGTAACGCGTTCCAGACGCAAGCTGCGATCTTCGAGTACACTAACACGGTCTAGAAATCGGATTAAAAAGATTAGAAAATCAAAAGATATCGCCAAAATATGAGTCTTCGAATAAGAATATTGAATCAAAATTTATTTTAAATTTTTACTAGAACGTGAAAAACTGAACTAATCGATTAATCGATATAAATATATTTTTTTTTTAATGAGAAAATAATCGATTTCGAAAACATGGCTTTATGTGATAATGTTGACTGAGCAAAGGACAGTTATGTTTTTTGACTGTCTGCCTGGATACTATTTGACACACTATGTTTCCTAAACGGCTCGATGGACTCTGACATATGAGGAATCAGTAGATTCAACTTGATTGCAAATGTGCTACCATTTTTATATAAGGTCTGCCATTTTCAAATTTATATTATATCAACTACTGGCGTCTCCTGATAGCCTTTAATTAATTTGTTTTGCATTATGTTTTGTTTTGTATTATGAATAATCGATTATTTTTTGATTATCTACTTATTACAAATATATTATTTTTTATTAAAATAATGCCTGGGAAATATATTCAAAATTTCCTAAATATAAAATTACTTACCCAACGGCATATTGCCTCCCGATGCAGTACGCAACCACAGCACATCTGGCATAGGTTCACCGCCAACGCGACAAGGGAATGTAACCGATGAGCCTTCCAACACTGTTTGATCATGTGGTCCACGTATAATATATGGCTTCACTATTTTGTTAGTGAAGATAAAAGCCACAAAAAGAAAAAAAAAATAAATAAATTAAATTAGCATTAAACGCCGAAATCCTGCAGGCGAACTCATTTCTGGCACATTCCGCCAAATTGAACATGACACATTGATTTCTTGCATCAAGGTACAACATAACTCCAACAGTTTATTTTCTCCTTCCATCCCAAAAGCTTACCGTGTACTTTGAGCATAGCCATTGCGGATTCCCGCACTCCGACTGGATTCTTGGCGATACACTGGTATTGACCCTCGTCACTTTGACGTGCATCCTGTATGGCCAAATTGCCGCCGTCAACAATGCGTACACGCTTCATACCCTCCAAATCCAATTTCTGACCACCTTTTTTCCATGTCACTGTCGGTTCCGGAATGCCACGCGGTGCTGCGCACTCCAGCAGCGCTGTATCACCCTGGGCAATGCGTGTGTTTTGTGGCTCCAGGCGGAATTCGTCGCGCAACACTAAAGGTGCCAGTAGGCAAAAAAAAATATATATATATATAAAAATAAGAGAAGAGTAGAGAAGAGTAGAGAAGAGTAGAGAAGAGAAGAGAAGAGAAGAGAAGAGAAGAGAAGAGAAGAGAAGAGGAGGGACATTGGTGAGTTGGCAAGCGAATGTAGAAATAGGTGGCGGTTATAAATTATCTTTGCTTTTTTGCATGATAAATGCCATTGCTGTTACTGCAGCTGCTGAGGTTAAATCTTTGTGTAGGTTTCCATATCTATCTGGGTGAATGTGTTTGTGGGTTCGTTTGATTGTGGTCTGACAGAAAAGATAAATCGTTGGAAAATGATATAAATGTGATTTTTATAATGGGTATTTTACAAAGTGTGCTGCTCTTCTTAATACGCTTCAAAAAGTGTGCGTGAATGTGGTATTAGCAGTTGTCGGAATGTATGAGATAAATTATGGTACATGTTTAAAACCTTCGAATTGTGATGCCGTTCTTCTCAACTTTTTGATTTTTTTTTTAGAAGATTAGTAGCGTATTAAAAAAGACGTTTAGGCAGTATTTAAATACATTAAAGATTATAATAATATAAAAATCTATATTCTTGCTTGTCTCTTGACTCTCACTTCATGCAGCTGAAATTTGACATAATAACGTAATACCAAATAACGTAAGACGCAAAACTCAGATACATTTGTAATAATGAAAGTGAAAAACATTGGCAGTATTATAATTTGAATATAGAAAAAATAAGTAGGAATGCTATAGTCTTCAGTTCCCTGTGTACCTTCCCAATTTTCTCATGTAGACATTCACAAGTAGACTCTGCACACTTACAGTATTTAAAATTTTAACAAAAAGACAATACATGGTACTAAGTCAAGCTAGATTATAGCATTTAATATTTCATATTATTTATATATAACATTAATTCACGAATAAATACAATTATTTATTCAACAACGTTAAAAACGTTCGAGCGCTGCTGCTGTTTAAGTCCTTCATTGTAGATCGGTATAGAAACACTGATTCACTAAAATATCCTGGACTACAACAAGCTAATCAACAAACTCGTACTATATGTCACAAAACCAGCGCCCGTCTCAAAAGATCTGATCTAAGTTTTGTGCAACGTTACTGTTCATCAATAAATTAGGCCTCTCTTCAGAAAAAGAGTGCAGACAATGTCTAGAAGGCGACGAAGCTAGTTTACATCTGCTATGCAACTATGCGGCTTTGGCCAGGCTCAGAATTAAGCAGATGAACCGCCCCTCCATTACATCTGACATGGTCAGAAACACCGCGACTATCATTATTCTCCGTTTCATAAAAGAGACAGAAAATATCCTACTTAAATTAACTTAACCGTATCAGGGCTAGGGTATAAAAGACAATATAATTTCTCGCAGTACCAGTTTTCCATCAGGATTGACCCCAAACTTCTAACTCTCACACTAAGTCTTAGTTAGCGTAACTGGCTCGACCATGCTTCAGCGTGACCACTTGCTTGTCATGCGACATTGGCTCAGATACTACGTTACATACTGATTAGACAGACACCTATCGAAGAAGTCTATGTATAACATTTCTTCTCGATTTCTCCTATATCGGTTCAGTCGATCGGTCTTATTGTAAAAGCGATGAAAGCTTTAACTTCAGGGTTGGTCCAGTGCGCTGCATGATGACTGTGGTTGCACTTCATAAAGGCAGTAGCATGTCAATAAATGGCGCATCATAGAACCAATAGATGGCGGTGCATTATGTCACAAGACAGCACCATCTATTAGCAAAGTATGCATATATGATTTGATTGTTTGAATGGAAACAAGATAAGCATGCGTAAGAAAATGCTTTATCCGAATAGTCCGTAAGCATTCAAATTTATCTTAAATCAACTTCCTCCCTAATTCATGTACGAATCGTATTCACATTACAAGTGCGATGCCTTGAGAGTAGTTGAAACAAAGTAAGTAAAAATCTCCCAAAAGACGCTTGCACTAACCCACACAATTATCAAGCATGTAAAAAAACTCGAGAGTTGTTCTGTTTTGATATATATTTATCTTTCACGTTTTAAGTATTTGCCTATTAGAAGCACATTCAAAAATCTCTGAGCTAAATGAGCTATGTCAAATGAACTTTCTCATATATAAGGGAAGCCATCTCAACCTGACCCTACGGACAACACTATATCTTTCACATCTGTTTTCAGATCAGCTTATGACAGCCCGCGTTGGACGCGCTAGTTAATAGAAATTTTAGGCATAGAGTAGTACCTCGCACTTCAAGTGAAATTCAGAATAACTTCTCAAACATAACAAAACACAATGTGCGTGGCATGAGTCTCACTTTTAGCTGAACGGAGCAGCAAGCAAACCAAACATGTTGTCGGATTTATGACACAGAACCTCTTCACGATCAACGAGTCACAGTTTAGTCTGAAAATTCTGCGGATTATGCTCATCGAATAATTCTTGTATGAAGATGTCGCTGGATCTACCGTCACCGTCAACGGAGATCATTATCTGGGCATGATACCAAAATTTTGTTATGTGATTTCTGGCTGAAACTGGCATGTATAACTTTTGGTTCCAACAGGATGGCGCCACAGCACACACATCCCGAGCCACGACCGCTTTATTGAGGCCGTTGTTCGCCTGAAAATAGTAATTTTGACGTTTTGACGGTTCACTGCGATCGATCGATTTGACGGCTTCAAACTTTTTCTGTACGGTTTATTGAAGTTGAAAAGATATATCAGCAAGCCACGAACCCTGACAGAGCTCTGTCAATATTTGACGTGAAATAGCTACTATACAGCCGAAAACCGTTGAGAAAATGTTGGAAAATACTGAAAAACGAGCACATTATACCATCCACGCTTAAATTGATAACACTCTATGGCACAACATCCGCATGAATATAACTTCAAAATAAACTTAATTTGTCATTCTAGAAGACCCATTGTTTGTAGATGGCATTGGAGTAAAGTTATTTGTTAGACGTATTTATTGAACTATAATAACGATTTGTAGTGTCAATTTCAATTCCTTTTCCTCGACTCCAATTTAAATTGCAATTCCAATCTAATGCTACGATTTTTCTCGCTACTAAATATCTACACAATTTCTACACTGTGGTCACTTTGTAAATTTGTTACTTTTTTTTTATGATTTTCTCCTACTTCAATCTTCATTCCTTAGCTACTCACATTGGTGCGTTATAAATTTTCTCTCGGGATATTTGTCCTGCGTGCCGAACAGAAGCAGCAGCCAAGCTGAACCACATCGAACTGAGATAAGTGTAATAAATCAAGTCGCTCGAAGCAGCATGACATGAACAGGAAAATGTGGGGAAGAAAATACACAACATGAAGTATATTTTCTATGTTTATTTTCTCGCTTGGCAAGACAACCAATGGCTATAACATTTTTCTGCTCTATGGCTATATATGAGAGTGGATTGATAAGTAATCATGCTTGGCAAAAAAAAAATCACTAAATAAAAATTTTCGAACTTGAAATCATATCTAAATTGAAATCGAATATGTGCCTCTGCCAAGCTTCGCCCTGCCAATTTTCGAACTTATATTTTAAGCATCAAATTTGTGTGCATAATATGTGTTTTAATGAGTACCTAATAGGAGAAAATATAGTTAATTAATAAATAAGTTAATGTACACGTTATGTGCGAGCAAATATGCAGCCGATATATATTGTGCGTAAAGTTGGCAACTCTGCTGCACTTAACAAGAAACAAATCAGCTGTGAGTTTTTGTTATAAAATGTAAATGGTGTTTCACACATTGCTCTAAAATTTCATGGGCAACCCCAAGAATCTTCACCAGTATGAAGTATTTCTTCAATTTATAAAGGAAAACAAGTCCATTGCGTCGAGTTTATCGTGTAGCTCGGAGCGCACCATGGACAAGGCTACCTACAGAACTTTACATTTATGCAGCTTTCAACTGTCAACACTTTAGCTTCTACTCTGCAAATAGTTTTTTCTTTAGAGTATCAATTAGGGGAAACAACTGATTCAGTCATTGTATTCGAACTTGTAATTATAAACTCCTGTGTTTCTAAGCTAGTGTGGCTTCACCGTCAACCTCTCAAAATGCTTCACTATTACAGAAAATGGTAGGGAAAATATATTCTACATCATAGAAGATAGGATTTTTAAATTAGGACTAAACACAATACCACCTCTAAAACGAATGGATATTTTCAAATATCTTGTATCGAAAACACCGCTTAAACCACAACAGAGGCTATACGCCTTAACAATTGTGCTTAACCCACAATTATTTCATCAGTTGAGCTTAAGAGACAGCAGAATTGGATATCTGCTAAATGTAGAAAGAGCTATACGGAATTCTGTCTGGAACTGACTAGTTCTTCCGAATGATGCTCCCAAGGCATTCTTTCATGCACCAGTTTCTCAAGTAGGTTGGGATATTTTATCTATTAGATGTCGGTTACCTTTGATTAAGTATAAACGTTTGTTAAGGCTTAAGCTTCTTAATTTAAAAGGAGCATCAGGAGCAGATAACTTCCTTAGCGAAGAGCTCTTGAATCTTATGGCAAGACTTAGAGCAGAGATGGTGTAGGATTTCGATCCTAGTTAGTTGTTCAACGGTTCTGGACGGACAAGCTTCACACTTCAAGCTTCAATACCTCAGAGATCACCAACCATGTGCACCAACGATGCTTCAGAACATTCGGAGAACGGGTTCATAGACATAATCTAATCAAATATATAGACAGGTCTCTTAATAATAAAAACTTCCGTACAGCCGTTCTAAAGAAACCTGACCTGATGAAAAACCGTTGTTATCGACGATCGGCTCATATCCCATAGTTTTTCTTTTAACTTTAACTTTTCACTTTAATAAAGTGAATAAATATAATTCCGTTTGATGTAGCTACAGTTATTTGGCTACATTAAATTGGCGCGGAATTTGGTCGGGGCAATTGGCAGTAGATTTGACCGTCTAGCGTAGGGCCTAACGTTTTTTTTAGTTTTATATTTAATTCTTTTTAACTTTTTCTAATTATTTCATGCGCAGTAAAATAATACACAACTTTCTAATTCATCTACAACCATCAAAGAGGCGTAAATAATCAAATATAATTAATTAATATAAAAAACTTTTAAATCTAAACATTCCTTTACATACCTAGGCCCATAAACTTATCACACCACACTCGTATTTATTGTATCGCATATGTATGTATATACACTAAATTGTATTGCATATTTTCAGGCGTTTATTTTGTTACTTTTTTGTAGCTTTTAGGCAAATTAAATTCTGTGGGATGTGTTTTTTTTTTTTTGTTTTAAACATTTGCGAAAAATTGTTTAAATTCAAACCAAAAACGTTGCCAAAATGTTTATTATAAATGCCTTCGCCATGAGTTTTATTAAATTGAAAGTGAAGCTCATAAATCACAATAAATCAAATTTGCAAAAGTGAAATAAACGAACGAATTTCCGGTGCAAAACTTTAATGTATTGTACCTATATATAGGTATATATAAATATATTAAGGCAAACACAAATACATATAGATATATACATAGGTATATATAACGCGCCTTACAAATGACTTTGCAACGATTTTCGCCTAAAAGCAACATCAAGCACATCAGCCAGCAATATAGCCAACGAGCAACGACAGGAAACACGCCAACCATCAATAAATTAATCAAAGTCATAATCAGCGTCAGGCAACAAAGTTCACTGCGGGCAAACAGGTCACAGGATCTGTGAACCTACACTGAGAGAGGTAGAGAGAGGTAGAGAGAGGGAGAGAGAGTATGTTGGAAGGCAAGGAAACGATTGAGTTAGTGACTCAATGAGGCGGAAAAGCGTTGATAGCTAAAATTAGAAGAAAATTATGAAAAGCGACAGAGAGTGAAAAGCGATTTTACTTAGGAAAAAAGGCTTTAATTATAAATAGCACAAAATAAATAAGCGTAAAAGAAAATGTTGCAGTAATTGGGTTAAATTTTTAAAGTGCTGCCATGAGCACTTGACGCATGACTAATGTTACGGCTTGATTTTTTCGACTTTTCCTGATTTTCCTGATTCTCTGCTGTCATCAAAAGCCGCAGCATTATGTCCATTATTGACAGCCGTTTATGCTACAAAATCGAGGCACTCAGCAAAAATCAAATAATCAAAAAGTCAGATGAAAAAAGATATACTTGTATATACTCGTATATAACATGCAAACTTTATTAGCTAACCCAACCAATCGAACATGAGCGGCAAACGTTGTCGAACGCTGACGATGTGGCTTTAACGGCAAAAACAAATTTGACGTGCTTTTCGTGATTTACATGCAAATATTGAAAAATATTCCTCAAGGATACCGCAAAAGAACAACGCAACAGTAAAGCAAGGAGTAGTAAAGAAGAACAAACATGAACAGCAATATCGATTTTCATGTGGGAAGTTAGCTTAAAAAAAAAAAAGAGAAAAAAAAGTGGAATATATAGGGTATTTTTTTATGTTAGTAAGATAGCTCCTATAAAAGGGAACATAGTTACGTCAGAAGACCGCTTTCATAGCATTCAAACTCATTGAATACATAAAAATAAGTTTGTAGGAGGCTAGAATGAAGCTATAGAAATGAAGAACCGGAATATATGGAGTTAATCGAAGTAAAAAAAGGATGAATGGTAATTCAGCGAGAGAGCTGAGAATGCCTTCTTACTCATTGTATTGTAGGAGATCTAGAAAAAACCAACACCTGATCATTGAACCAATATACCAAGTGATTCTTTGTGTCCTCAACCATTAAGATAGGCAGAAAACGAAGTACAGAATTCAAAAAACAAATTCACATTCTTTTATATCGAAAAATAGTAGTAGAGCTGCTATCCTCGCCGGTTTTATCCACATGATCTAGCTCACTATTAAGCAGCAAATTGCCATGACTGATGCTGAAGAAATGGTTAGAGTAGCCCCCTGGTTTGTAGATGCCTGGGTTGCCAGTTCATCTGCAGTATCGTTACCATTGACACTATTAAAATGACTCACTCATAATGCTTCACTTATAATGACTCATTATCACTATACTGTTATGGCATTCGGTTACGACTTTAAACAGTTGTGGGGTGATGCTACCACACTGAGCGAAGCCTGACTGTAATTCCAGAATTCATTAGAGCATCTGATGATTTTTTCTGTGCAGAAATTATCCCTATTCAAGATCTGATGATGTTCTGGATCCGTCCCTAGCAAAGGTATAGTGGAACACCTCCAACATGCTATCTGAGCTGCTCTAGTTAGCTCGATGGAGAAATGTAACATTATCTGTGGACTTCGATTACAATAGGCTTTATTTCTTGAATAGCTTGCTTATTTATATGTACCCTATGCCAGTATTATTGTGCCAGACTTCCACTTATCTAGATCTGCATGCTAATTTCATTGATTTCTGTGGAATGATATCCAGTGTTGAAACATTATGCAGAGTATAAAGAGATTTTTCCTGAAATATAAATCATTGCACATGTACTGCATAAACATTATCAGACTTCTGGTCAGTAGATTATTACTCGACCACTCTCCCCCATATATTATAAAAAATGACTTGCCTTACTGAGGAATCGTTTCAACGACCATATGATGTCACGAACAGGATCTATTATTTGATAACGATTTTCTACGTTTACTGCTTTTGGCATTGTGACTTAAAATCAAAGTTCTATATCTCTTAAAAACTCACTCTCTATTAGAAAAATATTAGCTTTCTGTGCTCGAAACATGGTTAGCAAAAAAAAAAGGAGTAATCGTGCTACTATGCATTTCCCCTTCGTCTTACAGCTCCTTTTGCTCCTTGTTATCATTGCGCTGACAAGACAAGTGGGTGCGTTCATGCGGAAAACTGTGTACACCGCACAGCCTCGACAGAGAACGACATTAGCTCCTACTAGCGCAAAGAGTTACATTCTGTTAGTTAAGTGGGCGTTATAGTAAGAAAGCAAAAAATGAAAAAACATAATGGAAAAAATCGAACAAAAACTCAAAACAGCTGGTAGGCAGCAACTTGCCAGATGAGTAACAGCTTTGCATAAATTTCAAGCAGCAATGGCAACGTTTCTTTTTTTAGCTATATAAATCTATATATAAGTATCTAACTTACCCGCTACTTGCAGTGTCGCATTTCGACTACGTGCCACGCCCAATTCATTTTTAGCCTCACACCAATAGATGCCAGCATCGGTTTCGCGACGTGAGTTTACAACCTGCAAGAAAAGTTATATAAAGTAAAGATAATTAGTTAGTTTAATTGCATATATATATATATATATATATATATATATATATATATATATATATATATATATATATATGTATTAAAAATTAGAGTGCTGCTAGAATTAATTCATGAAAGCAGCTATATGAATATTCATTCATTCACATGATTGCAACACATTCTAAAATGTCCACATTCATTTCTATGCAGAATAAATTCGACTTCCATAGCAGTCACTTTAAATGTACGAATGATTATTTCACAATGAATGTATGGATAGTCTAAAAATTCATTCATTCATTCGAGTGTTTTGAAACATTGAATTAATTCAGTTGTCGATCGCTCGCGATATAAACTGAAAGAAGCTTGCTCGAATATATCGCACACTTTCATTCATTTATGGATGCGATTCAACTTGATCAGCATTCGAACATGAAGAGTTCAGTGGCTTCCAATGAATTAGAATGAAGATTAATTTCTCAAAGTCATGTATTCATAAATGTGAAGTGAATTTCATTTGAATATGAATGAATATTCAATTCACATTCATTATATGAATGAATATGAATGAATCATTTACCGTTTTGGCCGTATTCGTGCAGTGCTCTAATTCAAAGCAAGACATATTACGTTCTTTCCACTTTAAGATACAAATCGAATCATATCACTTTAACCATTGTTATACTGCCACACATCTTTTAATTCACTCGTTCTACAGTTGTAGGTATATATTTATATTGATGTATGTATACATAAGTATCTACTTTTGTGTATCTCTGTCTGAGTGCCATAAAATGTCTACATTTCTGTGTTTGTCTACTCGTTTATATTGTGTATATACTTCTATATGTGTTAATGTGCACTCAAAAGTATTCCCTAACATGTTGTTAAAATTAAATGCCAATGAAAAACGCGTCTGCGAGTTTATAGCACGCTCAGCAGCGCCATAGATTTATATACTTTTATATCTTTTTCTAAAAAAAAGAAAACAAAAAAAAAAAAACGAAATACAAATAAAACAACCAACAGCAATTTACACGAGACATGCTGCATAAAATGCTTTGCTTAGCTGCAAACTTGAAGTAAAGTGCTTAAAGGCGTTTCATCTAACTTTGTTTAATCATTGCATTAATTCTTTCGGAATTTAATAAGTGGCAGCGATTTGCTTTCGAAATGTTAAAGAAATAAATTAAATTTAAAGAAATAAATGTGTCAACAGCAAACGAGAGTAGCATTACTCTTCTTTATGGAAGATCTTGCCTGACCTTCCTACATACAGTCATCGGCATAGGATGTATTCCAACATGGGGCTTCGGCGGTCTGATTACCTAACCTATAGGAAAGCTTCATATGTAGCTTTATGTTAGAGCGTTGCTAACACTAATGAAATAGTGAGAAGCCTTGAAATATATTGAAGTTATCCTTGAGCTGTATTTACAAATGTGTATCCATAACATTGAACATAAATATAACTTATATAATACGTGAAATATAATATTCCAAATAAGCGCTCGAATTATTAAATTCTCACAATAAAAATATCTTCAATACACTCCAACAAGTATTGTATACACTCGTATGTATACAAAAAGCAGACCTACTTTAAGACTAACTTCAATCCATATATCGATTTATTAAAATAGCGCAGCACTAGGAAAAAGATGCACCCAACGCCCTGTCAAGTTCGCATGGTGTGGGCTCACTTCTCTACATCCATTTTGCAAGCAGCTTGAATTATATTTTGCCTACTATTTTGTTTCCAATGCAACTTTAATTCCAAGTTTAAATTACTTCACACTCAGACAACAAAATTCAACTAGATTCAGCAGGATGGCGCAAAACTTTTCGGCGCTTTTTCACGCGCGCAGAATAACGAAGTGTAACAAACGCAAAATGCGAACAACGAACAGCAAAATGACTCCCAAATGAAATGCTGAAAATTTATGTTTATTTTAAATTAAAACGGCAACATGTACAACGAGTGGAGATGGTGACGAGCACAAGGACGAATGCTAGACCAAACACCCGGCAAAGCAACTCAGTCAATATATTTTATAGCATACTTGCAGGCGTTGGCTTGTGAGAGCGAGTCGCACTCTACTTTATTTTCACTGTCAAAAAGCGCGACTTTTGGCCATTCATTCATTCATTCATCTATGCGTTCGATTCATGCCAAAGGTTAAATCATTAAAGACATTAAAATATTTATGTGCGCTGTGCGTGCTCGAACATGGACAAGGATGCAACGCATTGTGGCAGAACGTAAGTTATCTTTGAATTATATTTTAGCCCTACTACTAAATTCTTTTATCTTTTGTACGGCGTTGCTACAGCGAACGTAAAAGGTAAACTTTTGCTGTATTGAATTGAATTTTAGCTACTGAATAGCTGAATTATGTACTATTTCATTGCGCTGTTCATTCATGAACGGTTGCCATTGAAACGTCTTTGTGTGCGCAAGTTTTATGCCTTACTTTGCTTCATTATAAAGGATTTATAAAGACGACGTTGATAAAGCGCTGGTATTAGAATTTATATTTTGTATTTTGTATTTTATTTCATTTTAATAGCATTCACTCCTAGCTTTTTAATGAGCTTAACTTCTTTGCCTGCGCGCGTTGACTTCAGGCTTCAAAGGTAGCTCTGATGATGACGTTCCAGCTCAACGCTGCGTATGCGTAATACCTTTGAAATATGAAATATGATTTTAATGCAAGTTAATGGGTTGAGTTGCGCTTTATAAGCGTAAAATAATTATAAAATGTGGCATAATGCGCTGCAATTGACTGCCTTGCGCCCTTACTATGCCAGCTGCTAAGCATCATCCGCTTCAGCTGCAGCTTTTTCTCGGCTTTTAATATATAATTTCAATGTATGAAAATTGAATATTAATCATACGCTGCGCTGTATGACGGATTTGGTGCGGAAATCTAATTGTGCGTACGCTTTTTTAACATAACAAAGTATCCTTCCTGACAGGCAAGCATTCTGGCATGGATTTTTTTTCTTCCCCAATTTTTACCAAATGTGTTTAAAATTGGCTTTGACTTCGGCTTGTGCAAAAAAAAAGAGAAAAATCTAGAGAGTGAGTTGCATCAAAGTTTGAAGTAGGCTATAAGCAGATTTGTGTGTTGACAGCTCGAGTCGTCAAAATGAACGTAAAGCATTTAAATTTATACGCACAGCCGAGAACGACGTCGACAGTGACGGCAGCTGAGTGCGATTTAAATCTTTTAAATTTTTAATGTAAATAAGAGTGAACGTTGCCAGTTTATGCAATAGACAGCAGGATTTATTTCTAACACACACTCATACACACATACAAATTCTGTGTTGATGAAGAGCAAAGTATTTGTTGTAAAGTATTTGTACCCGGCATTGTTCAGAAAGTGTGTAAATCAAAATGACAATCATTGTGCTGGAAAATGTATCTACGATATTTCCATATATAACTATTTTTATAGAAAGTTTCTGTGCACTTTTGACTTTCATTAGCAATTAATAAAATATTATTGCTACAACTAATTTTTTATGAATCTGCTAAGATATCAAAAGTATCTGCAGAACCGTTTGCGAGCATTTAGCGCATGTTGATTTGGTACTCGCAGATAGTTCACTATTTAATATCAAGTCTATTTCCAAAAGGCAAATAGCTTTTTCGTTAAAAAATTTTCAAAATAAATGGTAACACTGCATCTAGACTAATTAAACGGGTTGGTGTATATGAAGATGGTCTCTAATATTATAAGGCATTTCCGGCGTTACAAGAGCTTTCTTTAGGACATAATTCAAGCCACTATAATGAGCTTTCTTATCTGAAATTGTAGCAGCATGAAGAAGAAAACGACTAGTTGCATGTGCTTCGTTTCCGATACCAACGTCCTTCTAAACCGCATTTCTTTTTGTATATGGTGTAGATTTGAGCAGTCTCTTTTCATGAGTTGTGTGCTTGTATTCAACGATAAATATGGTCAAATTTAATGAAAGTAAGTGCGAGTGGTTCCCTTTGAATCTGGCTAATAATTAGTGTCATTTGATAAGTTTCTTATACGTTTGAAAGTTTGATTATTGATTCAATTGCATTTATTGACAATTCAGTTAAATTAATGTGTACATTTTTTGGATTATATTGTACAATTTGTCAAAGTATCAGCTTTGAGTTCATTGTCGTTCCATACCTGAATTGTGTGTTTTCATATTTGACCAAAATTCGAAAACGAGCAAAAACGAGCAAGAATGATTAACGACTCTTTAATCTATATACTTTTACAAATATGTTGCCATTCTTAGTTACATGATCCACTAAGATCCAAGAAAATTATACTTCTTCAAATCTCAATTAATATTGTCAGATTTTAACTAAATCTGGACATAAACAAAACATAGCACAGCAGCACCATACGTACACAAATATACCAAAAACTATTTACCATCAATTCTACGAGTATATACCTTAACGTTTGTTTTCCATTTGTTGGTTTCCAGGGTTGCCATCGTTCTGTGACATAAAAGGCATGCCATATGTGCAGAGTGCTAAGTATTAGGTAAGCCAGGAAGTTTTTCTATGTTTCGATTTTGTATCACCATACTTGAGCGTTACTTGTGAACTGTAGACAAACCTTCACATGAGCTTTAGGCTCTACCTTTAAACAGATACTACAAAGTGTTGTCAAGCTCTTATTTGATATTATCTCAAACAAGAAACTCTCAATTTAAAGCTTAAAGTTGTTAGATCCCAAAATGTATAACAATTTAGTGAGAAAATGTATGCCTATATTATACGATCTATAATTCGTACTTATGGCCAACATAAATAAATAGTGTCAACATTCTAAAGAAGTTCAAATGAAGCACGACATTTTCTAATAGAAGCCATGAAACAGTCTTATCTTTCCATTTTAACTTTTTTCTCAATGTTTTCAGAGCGAGATCATTTTTTATTAAAAATACCACTTGTCAACTTGATTTATACATCATTCACACTATATTGTTCTAAAAAAGAGCACGCATACGTTCCCATGCAAGCTTTCGCGACACATAGAGACAAAAACGTACATATATACACACACACACACACACACACACACACACACTGCCACATACACACGTTTCACTCTACACGACTCCTTTTATGCATAACTTTCATGGCAGCCATTTAAATAAACATTTAGACGATTTTACGAATGTTAAACGTAGAACGTATTACAAGCCAAACTGAAGCATAGTTACAGGCATAGAGCATGGTTAAGAGTGCGAGAGAGAAAAACATACATAGACCAAAAGAGATAGCAACACAGACATAGTGTACATAGAGTTGGCTATAAACTTTAGTCAAGGACGTCAACTACTGCTCCTCCTGACTGTAAGAAGTGCTGCTGAACGCTGAGTTTGAGCTACATAAATACAAATCATGCGCCACGCAGTAGGATAAATCTAGTCTGTGGAGATGTCCTCGACAACGCTAGGATGCGATGCCATGCCATACCATGGCATGACATGCAACAGTACCAGCAGCAAGACAAGTGATAAGCGTGAAAGTAACAAATATGTATGCTGAAGACAGGATGCGAGTAGGGATTCTTGGAAGTTAGATATACAGTGTGTCTCAGTGTCTGTTGCTGGTAATTCGTTTTACTATATATGAATACAGAGTACACACACACACATGCACGGTCTCATATATATAACATATACATAGATCAGTGTGCATATATATAGCAGCAAGTTTCTTTAACTGGCACCCAAAACTCCTACACTTGACTCAAATACACATTTTTTTTTTTGCTCATCTGTTCTTTTCACGGTAAATTATTGTCTCTGCCACGCATCTGTGGCACTTTTTCACTAGGTTTCTTCAGCCATTTCGTTGATATATAAAATTTTGCTTTTCTCTCTCTTGTATTTTATTGCATATTCCCCATTCGCGTGTATAAATTTGCTCCTAAAAGTACGTCTATATACCCGTAACTACTATACGTACGAGTTTATATTCCCGTACCCGTCGCTTTAAGTTTGCTCAAGCAGTTTGCCTTTCTACGGCTGGGTTGACTTGCTGCTTGCTTTTTAGTAGTACATAAAATAGACTTACATTAAAGCGCATATACAGAGAGTACGTAGTAGTAGGACATTTCGTTTGCTTGGCGTATGTTGCCACGCGCAAACAAATTTGACTTTGTAGCATACTTTTAGGCATTTAAGACGGCAAACCAATTTCGGTTGCAATTTTGGTAAAAGTAGTCGCGCAAAAAATGGCATTAGTTGAAATTATAAGAATAAACGAGCTGGTTTAACTTGTCCTGTGCGTTAAACAAAAAGTAGTTACTAAATTTAGCGAGTGAAAGTAGAAAATATTTTCTGTATTTAAACTCTTTGTACAAAAAATAATAGTTATTTAACGTTTAATTAAAATTTGTGCAAGTTTGTATAGAAAAGTAAAAAAACGCATTGTCCGCTTCTATTGAGAGAAATTACACAATATCTCATTTAGACGGTTTAGACATAGGTATATTACCAATAAGTATAGAAGTAATGCATTGGTGCGCATTAAATTCCACCATTTTTTTTTAATTATGAACGAATGTTTATTCAAATATAACGGTATAATGTATATTTTTCAAAGTATTTCCCATACCTAACCGCAAATTTTTCCTATTTTTCTGGTAGCATAAGAATTGCGGGTCGAAAAAACATTTTGTCTTTGTAGACCATCCATCAATTGTTGTTGGTAGTGATTCCCTTCCTTGGGTTTGAACAATTCATACCCAGCTGATCTCGCCAAATTCGAAGCATGTGCTTTGAACCAAGTATATTCAACTTTGCCATCGATGTTGATGCATGAGCGAGTCCACCACAAACATTTTGACGCTTGGAATTCGTTGGAAAAACCTTTATTGGATGGTGAATTCGGAATAGCTGTTCAATCGCTTTCCGAAAATTTTTCCAATTTGCAACCCAAGTACTGTTGACATCTTTTGCTGTTTTCAAAATTAGGGATATTCTTAACCAGTAAGCTGCACAGTACTTCGAGAGATTTAAACAAAACCATATGTAATTAGCTAGGCGCTTACTTAGGAGGCGCAGAAGTACGACACGGCTCCGTAGAGCGCATACTATTGACCTGGCCGACAAAACCCTGTAACCTACAAGTCGCTACACTAGTATTGCCAAATCTTTATGAAATATATTATAAAATACCACTGGTGTCCATTGATAAATTTACGTCCTTCGCTCAAGGACGAATTCGAGACGGTTGTCTAAAAACGGTTTTAGTGCCAGAAACAATCGACGAAAGAAAGAAGAAATTTATACCTGCGACACCCTTGGGTATTAGTTGAACCAGCATACATGCGATATTATAGAATATTTCACCGTCAAGAAGATTTGTTCGATTTGGATACCGAGTAGTTCGACAATCGACCGATAAGAGGATCGTATGGATTGGTCCAAAGAAATGTTTAAAAATATACAGCCCTGAAGGTTCAAAACACCTCTTTGACATCATAACAGGTGACGAATAAGTGTTCTTTGCATATGAGCACGCAAAAAATAAGCAATCGACTCTAAGCCGAGCCAAATCTAACATAAGTTGTTCGTGGACAAATCACTTCGAAGCAAATATTCTCCAGTTTTGTCGGAAATATGGTAATGTCGCAACTGTTGCATTAGAGTAACGTAGGATGAATAATTCTGAAGGGTACATAGCCATTTGTTTACCAAAAGTTTCCGGAGAATTGATTAACAATCAACTGCCGAAATCGGATTATGTTCACACAAGATAGTTTTT
Organism: Leucophenga montana; assembly: GCA_035044765.1. NCBI lineage: Eukaryota > Metazoa > Arthropoda > Insecta > Diptera > Drosophilidae > Leucophenga > Leucophenga montana. The sequence continues at coordinate 131,077 of JAWNNQ010000891.1, read as the reverse complement.
GAACACTCAAAACCTCTTCTGTCTGGCAGCTCTGACACTTTGACACCCAATTACTACTTTTTGTTCCCGCACATTAAAAATAAATATCGAAGTCAGTATTTTTCGACACCTGAAGAAGCTGTTGAAAGTTTTAAACAGCTCGTTTTGGAGGTACCTAATTCTGAGTGACAAAAATGCTTCAAAAATTGCTTCAAATTAATTCAAAAGTGTCTTGATCATCATGAAGAATATTTTGAAAAATAATATAGCCATTTTTAGTAATAAATTACTAATAGATCATCAGAATTTACAGCAAACTTCCTTTCGGACAGACGGGCATTGCTTTATCGACTCAGGTTTCGATGCTGATCTAGAATGTGATACAGAAGTAGCCGACTTTACGTCAGATGGTTCATGTACTTTTAAGCAAGTTTTTTTCTAACAATTACCATCTATCATTAGTTTACTGTCAAATTTTATGCAATCTCTATCATTAAGTTTATGTTTGATAGCCATTGTAACCGTATATAGAAGACAGACAGACGGAGTGAAAGTAAGTCGGTGCCGAAAATTACTTCAAACGCAAGCGTGTGAACACTTCGAAGAGCTGTTTGGCAATAGAAAGCCATAACAGCATATGACAGGCCAAGCTGTCTGCTTTCAATAGCTAGCAAACACAAGCTTAATGATGCAGATTGCACAAAATTCTACCACAATTTAATAATAGGTGGTACCTCTTGGAAAAAAAAACTACAACTGGCATTCGATGTCAGGTCGGGTACTTCTGGGAATACGCACCCGTATTTAGCACAATATCCATTTAAAACTGACTACAACGAATTGTCTGATCGGATTAGTTTAACATTTAGTCAAGTAACTCATCTATAGCATTTTGATTTGGTATGCATATATATTGTTTATGTTACTTAGCTACTTTCTATCACTCATTTAATGCGCATTGTAACTATTTGAAGCTTTAAAGTTTGTTTTCTCTAATGCTAATGAATCCATCAAAAACTCAACTAACCAATTCCCAAACAATAAAAAAGAAAGTTTCTTTTACTTTTCAAGCGAATCGCGTACTCTATTCAACAAATGATAAAATAATCTTTCACATTATGTGTTGGCATAAACAGAAACAAAAACAACAGTAGAAACAACTTCAAACAAACGTTGAATTAATTCATTTAAAACTCGTTGCCACTTGAGAGGAATCAAAAACAAAAAAAAAAAGTAAAAAATTGTATGAACAAATAAAAACTGACAGACAGTAAATTCAAACAAATACCAAGGATAACAAGCAGAAGGAGTCAGAAGAGTACAGCAAGCGCAGGGACAACAGCACGACTACAACGACTGTGGAATCCTTTTTTGCACTTAAGTGATAAGCAAATACACTCATATAAACAAATACATAAGCAAATTCGCTTGCATATATATACACTATATTGTAGATAGATGGCTTCAAAGCACATGAAATGGTGTAGAAGGCAATGAAAACTCCAAACGTTAGCAGACAGTACGAAAAATTGGTAGTATGAAAAAGGCTGGCAGCCATTAGAGCCTGAAGTGCGAAAGGCGAAAAACTGAATGAAATACTTCAACTGCATCATCAGCATAATCAACACTTTTTGCACAGCATAGTTTGAAATAAGCGAAAAGAGTTGCTACTCTCGTTCACATTCCAGAGACTATTGCAGTCTCTGGAACTAAGTATAGCAGTAGCATCCTGACTGACTGTTGACTTCCGTGCAAAAGTTGCACTCTCTTCCCTTACCATTCCCATTTTTTTGTTTGGTTTATTTTATCTCTATCTATTTGCCTGTTTGTTTACCTTACGTTAATGAAGTTGTTCTTACGTAAAAATATTTTTCTCCAGAACGATTCTCAACTAAGAAGAAGAAGAATAAAAAAAAAACAATTAGTTTGCTCATCACTCAACAGATTGTTGCTACTGCAAACGTTGCAAAATGAAAATTAAAAACCAGAGATAAACCTTAACATTGACTTCAGTCATACTGATGCTTTTATAGCCTACAGTGTACCCTGGTGGGAGTTGAAGTTTTTTGTTAACAAGTTCTAAAATTTAGCAATAGCATTGAAATATGGAACATATATTTGTTACATTAAATGTGAATTTCAAATACAATTTTTTTCTTGACAGAACCGCGTCTCCATCCACCCCCAATACAAATACGCCAAACTCCGGAACAATTTTTGACTAATCTTCATAGTAAGATCTTCAAAGTAAGATATATCATATTCAGATTCTTCTTCTTCAAAATTGAAATTATTTATTAAAGTTGATGTACAGTGAAATGAAGTATAAAGGAAGTGGTCGCTTTTTGCTATCATTTCTAGTTTTAATAAAGATACTTACTTGATAGAAAGAATCTGATGAATCTATAACTCTGAGAAAAACGTCGTTCATATATAGTTTTAAGGCAGTTGTTTTGTCTAGCATGCTATCTCCTATCTCGTTTATAGTATTTATTTCGTACCTGGAACGCGTTTTGTACAAATCAGCCTATTAGAAGAACTGAAGCTTCTTTAAGGGCACAAGAGATAGTTATTAAAATAAAGTGAAAACTATGAAGAATTTGTACATCAAACTCCCATATTGAGTTAAGCAATTCAATATTTGAAAGTATCCTTCTGACCGCGATCGTCATTTTGCCACTCACATGTTGACGACAGCAATCGTTTGTCAGTGAAAAGACCTACCTACCTATTTACTGATCAGCCGTTATTATATTGTCGCACGCAATACACATCAAAATATAGCTTTACTCCTTATAATTTTCATTTTTCAAACTCGATCGAGACACGATCATTACGCTCCTTCAACGCCTTTTCCAACAAACATAAAATGTCATTCACAACATTATTTATGAAAAGTGTAAAGAATATATATACCCAACAATGAAGATGAAGCAAATATCCCCAACGCCCCCAATGCTACACAGAAAATAATTACGGCCAAAAGGTGCACGAAATAATGTAAATAATATTGCAATGCCGCAAGGCTCATTTTCTTTTCAACTTCCTCGCTCACATTCAGTGAATACGAATGAGTGGCATGGAATGAATGAACTTCTTGACAAGGATTCATCTACGACCCGCGCACATCGTCACCACAAATATGTGCAACATTTTCTTACACTCACTCGTCGACTCTATGTCTTCTTCATTAATTTCACTTACCTTGAGAAAAAACAATCCACCCGCTGGCAATGTTATCCTGTGCGATCCTGGCAGTATTTTCAACGGCACACCATCCTTATACCATTGTATAGTGGGCGTTGGTGAACCCTCCGCTTTGCAATTAAGCGTTGCGGGCTCATGCCGTGGAACTGTTGTGTCGATGGGATGTTCCACTATTCGCGGCGGATGTGAACCTGCAGCAAAACAAGAAGAGGAAAAAGAAGAAGAGCATGAGCAAAAATGGAAATGCATGGTAAATGTAACTGTATATATTTTTACTCGTATATTTATTTGTGTTCCATGCGAATTGTATGCCAAATGGTTTTCGCGCGCTCAGATAGCAGCAACATTTTTTCTTAATTTTTCCTTTATATTCATTGTGATGGGCACCCAGCAAAAATAAATTTAAAAAAAAAAAAAAAGTATTTTTTGTATAACCAAACTTAATGCGAATTGCAGATGACGCTGCAAACAAAGTTTCTGCCGAGTGCAGCGCAATTTACATGCAACAGTCAGCATTTCCCTCGCGCATATCTTATTGTCCTTTCAGCTTTGCTATGAGTAAAACCCAACCAAATTCAGAAATATATCTTAACTTTCTTTCACTTGTTTGCCACACCATGGAAACACATGTGGAATTTATACAGCAAATTTGCAACTTCAGCCAAAATGTTTACGTTAATTATTTCTGTAGCAAATGTAAGTCAAAAATGTTTGAGCGTAATTGAAATTCTTGTGGCAACATTAAACTGACAAGAAGAAAAAAGAGAAATATAACTTAAACGCTACAGTGGAGTGTACTCGATTTCGAGGTCTGCTGCACCTACTCTCCTAAGCGTCTTTATTTGAGCCATCAATTTGTATGGAGACTCTATATTATAGTAGCTCGATCTTGACTTAAGCAAAGCATTTTATAAAACCTAAAGAAATATTTATACATTTCGCATCTGGTATTTTTGGCTTAATTAATAAAGTGTTATTCAAACAAAAACTTGAAAAGTGATATTAAGTTAATACGAAGGAAATGCCTTATAGTGGACGTGGCACAGTCATTTCATATACTTAATCTGAAGTGGTAAAAGGAGAGTTGGACTAACTCTTATAGTCTCCGAGATATCGGCGCTCATACAGATGGTCAGACGAACAGATCGACAATTATATTGAATCATATATACACTTTATGACGTTTGCCACTCCTACTTTTGGCTATTGCATAAACGAAATAATATCTTTATATCTTACGGGCACATGACAAAAAAAAACAGGTTGGGGTGTTTTTTAATTTTTAAAGTGATTCACTTTAATTTTAACTTTTTTCCCAACATAAGCACCAGATTACATTTCTAATTGACTCTAGACAAACTAACTGTCAACTTTGAAGTCTAGACGTTGCAGATTTAAGCTGGTTCGAGAACGAAGACAATTTCATTAATAGTATCGCAGACTTTTATCTGTATAAAAAAATCGGTATTTGCTAACGCAAATTTGACGCCAAAGTCAAACCTCTCCTGCAGATAATTCAGCATCATATAGGTCGAGCTCCAAAGAGTAGGAGAATCAATGGTGGCTTCATTAATTTGTTATCTAGCATTAGATAGCTTATGGACGGCGTGCGAAGATTTTTATAAGGGCTCTGGGATGTGCCCAAAATTAGCCTGAAATCTAGTTAACTATATTCAAAGTTAATGCTATTATTTCAATCTTCCCATCTCGAATTTTACATCTTGTTGAAATTTATATAATTTTTTCCACCATAATATTATCAAATGTAAATATATAAACTTTCAAATATTTCTTCGTCCTTTCATAAAATGTTTATTCACGGAGAAAATACAATGGAACTTCACGTTATTCCAAACTTCCACTTGGTCAACTCTCAAAAAACACACATTAGTCCCGAAACAAAAAAGATAAATAGAATTAAATTGATACACTACCGAAAATGCTACTTCTGATCCCTATGTATAAAACTTGCGAAAATTAAATGAGAAATCATCCAAAGATCTTTTATTCAGAAGGTATAACTGACATACAAAAAAGCATTCAGCATTACTTAAATTTAAGCAACTTTTTTTTTAATAATAACTATTTTGAAATCACTCAACACTGGATACACTATATTGTGATGATTTTCCTAGGTTTGGTCTTCATTAGACTTTTTCCATCTATTGTGCTAATAATTTCATAAGTAAAAGGTAAGCGTGTAGAGTAAAAACTTTGATTCTACCGTGGCTTCATTCAATCATGAAGAAGCTACGCTAATAAATCTGTCATTTTACGAGTATTTATTGTGATCATTCGATGGAAAACATGCACCGTTGTACAGTCATCATCTCCCAACTATATTCGACGGAAGTAAGGAAGAAGCTCAGGAGAGACAATTCGCAGAAGGGAGTCATATCCCCTCCACAGTGGAATCTAGTTCATGACAATCTTCTAATGAAACTCAGACTAAGAGTACCAAAAATAATAACGGACAAATTCGTGCCCACAATTCTTCTGGAAAATGCATATGGCACTACCCAGAAAAGTACTAGATTCCGAGCTTCAGGTTGCCGTGTCTGTAGGAAAAAAAAAACAAAGCTTCTTGGTGTAAATATGAACTCAAAACTCTACTGGAGGAGAAACACTGAATGAATGAAGAATGAAAAAAGCAATAGGCACCTTTTGAACGTTTGGAAGGAATTGGGTATTGCAACTGTATATTACACATTGGTTTTACACTGAAATTGTCAGGCCTATCCAATGCCAATCAGGCCAAGACAGTGTCCGACAGCGCCGGGCTGTCATGTCTCTAAGGCACTCTGGCCAGAATATCAACCGAAGCGGAGATAGGAGCTAATACACTTTAATAAGAACAGTATCAAAATGTTGACGGGTTCCTAACAGGGCACTGTACCAGTGGCCGAATGGTCCTCCTAGGACTTCTGTCGTATAAAACGTGGAGATAATGCAGAGGAGATATAAGTATCCATCACTTCCTTTGTGACTGCCTTGCACTTCTTACAAAATGCCACAAATTAAATGGAAAACCATTCTTTTGAAGACCTGGAAAGTCTGTCAAACTTTTAACAAGTTTCAATGACTCTACGAAATGGTTTCAAAGGTGCATTGCTTCAAACGAAAATAACTGAGATACTTTCTGCTATAATTAAAACCAAGTCAACAGGCACAGTCAATGTACCCACTTGCTTCTGAGATATCTCGAGCTTGGTCGAGCGGCCTGATTAACATAACTTAACGTATCATAATTAAGTTTGTTCTAATCGTATTTCGCGTATTTAAATGTCCTGTGAAGTTTCAAACCATTTCCAACGATAAAGTTAAAATGCTTTAAATTAGGAATTTCAATATTTCACTGCATACATGCAGGCGCATAATAACTTATCCGACTACTACCTATCTCAGTATTTATTTATATACTAAAATTAATATGCAAACTAATGACCGATATTAAAGCAAGAATTTACTTTCATGCTAAAGAAAAATGTGCAACAATTTTATTTTAATTATGCATTCAGTGTGCTAAACTAAATTTAAGTTGAATTTGTAATTCTCAACTGACAGACTAACATAGTTTTCCTATAAACATTCTGCCAACAACATGTAACAACAACAACAACAGTAGGCCAACTTGAGGAAAACACTTAAGAGTATGCTATAAAAACTAACAAGGAGTAGAACAAAGAGGCATAATTAAAATACAACTCTGCGCTCAACAGCATTTGATTGATGACTTTAAACGATGAGCGGGCGGAGGTGGTAAACGGTGTAGATAAAGAGCGGCAGGGGCTGCAGGAATAAAATAGTCCAGTTGAGCACAAACTAAGGCAGTAGAAAATGTCTTAGAAAACAGCTAGGCTGGCAAGAAGAGAGTGGGAGAATCAGGCAGCAAAGACCTTTTTCGTCTTAGTTGCCATTTTTAGTGCATGCAGCACGTCTTGGTTATTATACGGCCAGCGGCGGCGGCGCTGGCAGTCAGGATAACAATGCAGCATGAAATGCAAATGTATATGTATGTATATATGTGAGTGTGTGTGTGCATTTATAGTTATTACATACACACGTATGTATATAAATAAAGGGTGTTTGTTTAGAGGTGTAGAGCATTGAATTGAATTAAAATACTTAAATATCATAATATCAAACTGAAATTCGGTATTATGGCTCGGATGTGGCGCATTCTAGAAGTCCAATTTTCAAGCACTTTCTCAAGCCTTGTTCTGCCGTTAGTCTCTTCATGTCAATATGGTAAGCCAAGCTGAGCACAACTGACAAAAGCGCTGTCAGATCTGACCAATTTATGACTGCTTAATTCATGTCGAAAAATAAAACTTCTTCAAAAAAAAAAACACCCTGTATAATGCAAGTAAAAAATGTTGCTTAAGGAAATTGCTGCAAATATTTTGCTTGTTAACTGAAACCTAGTTTCTTTTTACTTCACTCTTCTGCTTTATTACAATTTCATCTTCGGGCAGTTTTCTACTATCGTACATACTTGTCCTTGTCGTTCTTATTGCCATCATCGTCCTGATCGTCTTAGAGTTGGCAACATTCTTGCCTAAGTTTTGCATTTTGCACAAGGAAATTCCTTTTTCGTTTAGCAATTTATGCAAATTTTGGAATATTTTCCATGTCGTTACATATTTTTGCCTTTAGTTTCTACTTTTTGATATGCATTTCACTACTGCTGCTGCTTCTTCTTCTTCTTAGTTATTGCAAGGATATATTATTAAAGTTTGCTTCCTGCATGCAATTAAAATAAAATTAGTAGGCGTTTCATGTACACCGCTGCTAAAATGCAAAATGCCAAAATGCAGTGTAACATTTCTTTGTATCGTGTTGTGTTTGCTTTGGCATATCTGGTCATATATCTGTCATATATGGATGTATATATATAAATGTTTCTAGCACAACATAACATAAATTTGTTACTAATTGATATTTTGTTGAGTTATGTATGCTAAAATTTTCGTGAATATTTAAAGTTGAAAATTGTTTTGGGCCATGATTTTAAATATGCACGCAATGCTTTTTTTTGCTTGGTTTCATTTAGATATAAAAGCTTAGTGTTGAATTGTATAAAAAACGCCCTCGAAACAGCTGAAATATACGAGTATTTGTAGAAAAATATACATAATGTGTAGACAGTGTAGTTGGTTGTTAGGTGTTGAACATCACCGCAGGACACACCCCGACAACAATAAGTAAAAAAAACCAACAACAGTTGTAATGAGAAAGGACAAAAATCAACATGAAATCGAAAGAACAAAAAAAAAATTTGGTAATAATAAAGTCTGAGCAACGATATTGAAGTATAAAAATTAAAAAAAAAATTTACTTCTGTATATGCGAAGCTTCTATGAGCTTCTCTTCGTTTACTAAACAGGAAGTGCCATTGAAATAGTAAGGGAATGCTCGAAATGTAGAAATGTTAACCTAATTTAAAACATTTAATCTATATGTTCTTGCACCAAGACGGAAATTTCGTTTTCTTAATATAATATTTCTTAATATAATATTACCAAGTAAGAACGCTGCAATACACTTCGAAATACACTGCCAATTTGCTCATGCAGACTCTGCAGCTTTTAAAATTAAAAAAAAAAAAAAAAAAACTAGATGGCGCTAGTAGAGCTACATCACGATGATGCATCATTAACAGATTGGTCGTTTAGGGGCTCAGACACTCAAACTTTTGCGCACCTAAAAGAAACATTCAATAAGTTATGTCTTAGTTACCGCTCGAAATGTGCAAAAAAGTGTTCTAAGATTACCTCTATAGAATCAGTAGATAACGAGATGATACATTAATCAAATGCTATTTTGCTCCTTAAGATATCGAAATTGTAAATTATTACTACTATGTCAAACAAACAAAAAAGAGTGTTACCAAATCACCTAAAATCAGATATTTATTAGGTAAAAAGTTTTTTTTTATTTTCTTTGGTTTTTTCTGTCGGATATGCGAAATGTCACACTCTTTGTCACCTGTTTTTTGAGTATATAAAGTATTTTCGGTAGCAAACATTTTCGTTATATGAGTACTCGATGAAAATCGGAGCAGGGAGTAGAACAACCGGAAAATTCTGGTTGCTCCAATGCCCTTGTTTTTTTTTCCTTGAAATTGTTAAACTTGCTTTAATTTTGATTTTATTTTTTTGTGCCTTCTCATCTTGTCTTTAGGGGTCTCCAGAAATGTGTTCTTCCTTTCTTTCAAATAGTTTTATTTTCTCCTCACTTAGGCTTTTTCTTACCTTCTTTAATCTTTTTTGCTGTTCAGTTAGGCCGGCTTGAAGCAAAACAGTTTTTTTTTACGTGAATATAAAAAGGAGCTTCCTACACCACCTATATTTCCTATATTTACAATTTTACCACCAAGGCGGACCAATTTTCAGCTAGCCATCCTATTTACTACAAAGAGTTGTATAATTTAAAGAATTTTAAAATATTAATAATACATTCCAAAACTATTTTCGATAAGATATCAAACATACTTCAAATTATCTTTAGTGTGATTCAATACAAAGTCATGAATATGTAATAAAACTGAGGAACTATTCTACAATTAGACAACAGAATTGTGTTCACTGTACGAGAGTCTTCATGGTATACAATACCGTGCACAATGGCCTAGAGAACAGCTGAGGCTTAATACCGACTGAATACATTGAGGTACTAGAGGATTTTACTCGATGAATAAACTAACATGACAACATTATTATTATATGAATTTGGTTGGATCTAAGTCAAGTTAACAAGTTTAGAATTGTGCTCCGATGAATAAACTCTGCCAAGAAGGGTATTGAAAATCAATATGACACAACAACATCAGTATGTCTATGGTCAGTCTCAGACTCCGTCTATGCTGTCCAGTCAGTCACCTTTTTCATTTGCTCCGTTCTTTTCACTCAACAACAAACACCGTCACACCCCGTTTTATGCACAGACTGAAGGGCGGTATTTAACATGAATAACTTTGGCTCGTTTGGGCGACAAACCCTCAAATTGTTGACCATTTGCGATGCCCGACGCTCGTTTTTCTGGCTCGTTTGTTGGCCCAGACGCAGTTGGTCGCTCATTTTTATTTTTTTGTTTTTTTTTTTTTTTTTTGTTTATTTGTTTAAATGTATTTTCTTTCTACTTTTGTTTTTTATACGAATTATTATATTTTCTCTCCACTCGATGTTTTTTCAATCGTGTGTTGATTTTTGCAACCATAACTTCGACTGTGCTGTTGTTTATTGCTGTTTTATTTTATTTTATTTCGTTGTTATTTCATTTTTGAAATAACATTGACATGTGGCCTTAATAAGTATGTATCTTTGTCTACAACATACGAGTGAGTATCTGTCTGACTTCGTGTGTGTGTTTGTATCTGTAAGTTGAATTGAATACAACATCATCGTTGTCGTCGTCTGAGCGGCTGTCGAAACCTGGCCGGCATGAGGGGTGCTGTGAAACCGTGCAGACATGCATTTGCACCCCCTTAAGTTGTTACAGTCTGTTGCATGACATGCAACATTTTGGCCCCAAGCTAGAGCAGCAGCATTATGCGATACTTTTATACAACTGCATGCAACAAATACCAAGCAGATGCAATATAAGTTACTATAAGATACGATCCATATGAAATGCAATCAGTTACAACGATAACAACAACAGCGACAAGTAAATTTCATATATTGCAATTGAAATGTGTTTAGGGGTTTTTATTTAATAATGTTTCAATATTCGAAAATACATTTTCTGACATTTCAATTTTCAATAAACAGCAACATTTTGTATTGTAAGCTGAAAAGATGACGGAATATTTCTATTTGTTCGATAGCTTTGAACATTCAATTTGTTTTGTAAGTTTGCAGTGGTTTTCCTTCGTTCGGAAATGTGTGAGTGAGGTTTTGTTAAGTTGTATGGGCAACTGACAGATGTTCAATTGATTCTGCGATCGTTGCAGTTGAGAATATAATCAATTGTTTGCTTAAGGATATTTTCAATAGGGTTGTGTGATAAGTTTGTGTTATAACTTTAACTCAATATTCGAATTTTCATCAACATTTTACCAAAGCAAACAAACACACACAATTTTGAATGTGAATGTGAACTTCGAACTATAAACGTTAGAATCTCATTTATAAAGGGGTCGACGATCAAAGTGTTACCAATTTCCCGCTGCTCTAGCAACCAAACGGCTAATGACAGCGCGCTTTTGTTTTGTCAAACGTCAGTCTGTTACGTACGGAAGCATATTGTTTCACGTCGCAGTTAAAAAATGTTATAGAATTGGAATTCAAACGCAGTAGTCTTAAAAGATTCTTCCAAATTGAACCATCATTTGAGAAACTAAAAATGCTTCACCAGCACTCTTCACGATCGTTAAATTTATGTGCCTAACAGCGATAACAGCCTTTACATGTCAAATTCCTACAAAATCTCTCCTAAGCGAACATCTGCATCAAATATATATTCTTGGCGTTCTTAGTAAAATGTTCTTTAATATATTTTTTGTGTGTCTCTTATAGAGTAATTAGAAGCTTTTTGTGTTAAGATATACAATTAGAAAAGAAAATTAACAAAACCAAACAATTACACAAAACTAAAATCTTATGAATCATTACCGACGCAGCACAGTGCCGCTGAGTTAACATAGCAATGGTTAAAACCAGTTGTGAATTATAAGCTCTTTTTAGTTAAAAATGTACAGAACTCGTAGCTCTTTCAAATGTTAACTGTCATATAGCGAAAAAGCAGCACTATACTCCAAAGCAAGCACTCAGAGACCACAAATAAAGTATAAACAGATATCAGCTTGACGAATTGATATAACCATACCCATTTGTCTGACTTCAAGCTTTCATGCAAAGGGTATAAAAACGCGTTAGCACATGAAGCACATGCAACCCAAAATCAATTATATGAATCACTTTTAGAAAGCAAACATAAATTATAACGCCCCAAACAAAAAGTTTTTCCTCCGCTGCTGTTAAAACTTCACACTTCTCAGGAACTACTACATAACAAGGGATGACTTGCGACAAAAACAAAGTCTATGACTCAGCAATTTTTCAATGAATGATTTTTCCATAGTTATATAACATTTTTTATGTCATTGCTGCAGTTGGCAGCAAAAACAGGGTGTTGGCTTTTAGCACTTTCTATAAAGCATAACTACTTACAAACTAAAAATAATGAAATGCATAATGCAACCCCAAAAACTATGAAATATCAGCTTAAGTAAAAAGGATTCCAAACGCCAAGTTTGCTGCTGTCCAGGGACGTCAAACATGAAAAGTAGGTATTTTTGCTTGGTCAAAGGTTTAATTCAAAACAATGCAGCAATAATTAAAATGAAACCAGCAGCAGCAGCAGCAGCAGGAAGCAGCAGGACTTCCACATACATACTACATAAACCACATTTATCTGAGTGTATAGAGAGTATAGAGAGTAATGCATACAATGCTAAGTATGCTTCACCGCATGCGAAATGCAAATGTGTATAAATAATTCAAAACACTGCACTGTGCTGCACCGGAGAACACACATTTGCATTGACATACTTCAAAACTAAGCAGAAGAGTTTGTTTAGAAAAATGCAATACAATAAAAACTGCTTTGCATTTGCATTTGGAAAGTTTAAGCTGAAAAGTTTGACACAATCACACACAGACAGACGGACGGACGGGCGGACACACGTTGAAAACGAAGGATTCAGTTGTAGGTGCTGCCGCTGCTGCCGCTGCTGTTTCTGCTGTTGTGTGTGCCAGGATAACTGCAAACTAAACATTGCCCGCCTGAGTATCATTGTCACTGTGTGGAGAGATGCATTTTGCCAAATGCAAAATTCCTAGAACAGCATTCGATGTCGCCTGCTGTCAGTCGAAGGCAATGAAAAGCAAATAGTAAGCGCCTGCCTGCTTCCTTGTTTGCCACGGATATGAAAATAGTAGTGTAGATACATATACTCGTATCTAAATGCATACATATATGCGGGCTCGGAGCACCCAGCTCTATGCAAGTCATGCATATAAAGTAGCTATAGCTTAGATTTCTGTAGCTGAGACACTGAAGCGTACAAGCAAAGCGTGTGAGTAAACACCCACACCGAATTGAATCCGCTGAGTTCCATTTTATCTGAGTCAGTTCCTTTCTCTATGAACTTTTTCAATCATTTGCAGCTGCTGTGATGCGCGCTGGCTATACCTGATGATTGCCTTTGGCATTTGAGGGCAGTTGAAAATGTTTTGAGGTTAAGTAAAATATCTGGTTAATATAACCCGTATCTGTTAAGTAAAAGGTATATTACATAAATATTTTAAGAATATTCATATACTTTCTTGATCACCATCAAAAGTGGAATAACCATAGTCCGTCTATCCGTCCTCGTGTCTGTAGCAACGCAGAGATTTTGCTTTAGAGCATCTGTAGTGAAACACATCTCGCAATCTAAAGGAGAGACTTTATGTTTGACCTAAATATGCTGAGTTCGGTGCTTTCTGAAATCGTGGTTTTAAGCACACTTTGCTTTGCACTTTGCCGATTCAATCTTCGATGTTGTTCTAGGTGCCCCTGTCTGACGAAACCACGCTACTTATATAACTTATTCGCATTTAGGCAAACACTCTTCGTTTTTGAAAAGTTGATGTTGACCTTCTTTTCATGGATTCTTCAACTACATCGTTTGCCTTGTTCAGCATGTCAGATTGTGATGAGGACGGTTAGACTCTGCAGAGACTTTAACTGCGACCGATTTACTTTGTTCTTAGAGTGGGAGTGATTCGTGTAATATGGTTTCAAATCATCAAAAATTTATTTCAAAATACGTTTTGAGGAATGCTCTAATGTCAAGCCAACCTAAACCTTCATTTTAAAGAAATTGTCTCCCAAAACTACTCGTCAGGTTTACACATTTTAATCGATCAAACAAACTTCAAAAAATATTGAACAGTTTTTTTCTATGCACAGTACAGATTAATACACTTAATGTAACATTATATCTAAATACTGGATAAATGTAGCGTTTTTTGCAGAAATTAGATGTTAAATCATTTCAATCTTCACTCGCACCCGATGCTGTCCTTCGGTACTAGACTTATACATAAATGCAGCATACCTGATGTTGAATTTATGCAGCCGCTTCCTAATGGCGAAATAGAACTAAGCCAGTCGGCATTCAAACCTTCACAAAAGTTCCACTGGCACAAAATAAACTTTTCGCATTGGAGTTTTTGCCAGGCGCCGTGCAGTATGCAACATTTATATGCATGTATATACGATATATATTTTTAGACATGTATGAACGTGTTCAAATTGCACATGTGTGTGTGATGTGTATATAGTATGTACATGTGTGTGTGTGTGCGTGTGAGTGTTCAAACTTTGTCATTCGGAAAATGTTTCAGGTGCAAAAACATGTTCAGCGTAAAAAATTGCAACAACAAAAAAATTTGTTGTTAGAAAAAAAAAAAAAAAAGGAAATAGTTTCACTTAGTTTTTCGCTCGTTCGTTTGCTGTAAGGATACTTTTTGTTAGAAATTTTATTTGCACTGACAGCTTTCTAGGTGACACATTGAGCGCGTGAGAGTGTATAAGTGTATTAGTGCCAGCAAGTATAGCTACTTGTCTCTGTATGTGTGTGTGTGTGTGTGTGTGTTTGTTAAGCTTTTTACTGCATCGACACTTTGCGGCTTCAATGTGCTGCTTTTCCTTTTTCACACAGTTTTTCCGCTAGATTTTCACATCTTGTGCTTCAGTTCTTTTTCTTTTTCTTTTTTTTTTGTTTTTTTTTTGCACTTGAGCTCATTTAAAATTTAAATCGAAAATCAACAGCGACAGCATCGCCTTCGCCTTCGAACAGTCGCTAATGGCTCATTAAAGTCTATTGCCTGCGAGCACGCCATATTTAAACAGCACTTTGCTAAATATTTCGTGTCAAGCTGCTGTCAAATACTAATTAAAATCAAGCAGCTTGAAATGCGTTATTTAAACAACAAAAATCGACATTTGGTATAAGAAAATCTACATAAACTAAAATCAAAATAAGTGAGAGTACCACGGCAAGGACAAACAGAAACACAACAACAAAGGCAGGCAGGCAGGCAGGCATCATCATCATCATTATCCTTGTCATCGTCAACAGCAATCAAGATAAAAGATAACTTAAACACCGGTCGCCGCACGAAGGAGATACCGACTATATGGACAGACTAAGCTGAAGTTGTTTGTTCTGTAATAAAGTTGAACGCACACCAGTAATAAACACCCACACACACACACACACACATACCGTACTTAAAACGGATTTCAGTATCCTGCCAGTCTCAAAAACGATGTATATTGGCATAGGGTGCTGTGAAGTTTTTCTCGCTTTTTGTGATTTAAACGCTTGATTGCGTTGGAATATATTTAGTTACCTCTCACACAGAGTGTATGTATAGTCTTGTATCAAATAAAAAAAAAACCTTCTGATGAGGTTAAAACGAAGTGACGAAAGCCTACAAGCAACTCGCAAAAATACTCATATCAATTTTGTGAGAAATGATTTTTGTTTTTCATTTGTTGGAATTGATTGATGCATTGGGACAAATTAATACAAATGTGCAATCTTATATGTACGATTCTATAACTCAGCTCACAGGACTTTCACAGAAAAGTATAATATATCAAAGTTTTCCTAATATCACAAAGTACAGGGTGTCTCAAAAGAAAGTTCACATTTGATTTGCTGATTGCGTGAACGCAACTATTCCGTGGGGCGCGGGGGGTATGTCAATCGGTAGCCTAGCTTTTGGGAATTTAGTCGCTATGAAGCGTTTCTCGGAAGTGGACCGTGTGTTGTGCGTACTTGAGTTTTACCAAAATGGGTAATTGAGCGACTGTAGCCAATTTATGTCATCTCTCCAGGAGAGGTGACATAACGGCATATTACGAGTATACATAAAAAATATTAAGCCGCTTTTTCACAGGAGCCAATTGAAATCTGAGCCATTTTTGTAGAACAAAACTTTCTTAGTATTTTGTTCAATAAACTGTTTCAATAACCTGTAAAAAATTTTAAACATTCATTACTATTGAACGGGTGGCCTTTATCTAGGGCTCGTTAGACTCGTCTCTATGTAGTTAACCCCTATATTTCGTACTGGGTTGATTCGATTTAATATGTAGGTATGTTTAAAATTTTCTGAATGTACGTTTCAAGACCTTTTTAATGTTATATTACACGTCACGATCAGACTTATCAGTAACAACTCGCTGCAGTCGAGTGTGCTCAACAAACTTAGTATACCCTTACCTACAAACTTAATATACCCATTTTACCATATGGGTACAGGGTATAAAAACTTCGCTAGCATGGACTACCGTCCACAGTTCTAAGAAGCAATGCTCTTTGATGATTTTGAGGGTGTTTCGAATTGTCTGTCTGTCTGTCTATCTTACGCTTCTAACAACTATCTAGCACAGCACGTTTCGCTCATAATTTCAAGTGAAAATTTTCAATTAAACTTAATTGCGTCGAAAAAGCGAAGGGTTCAATCTGTCCTGACAGCGCCCTAAAGTATGCTTCAGTTTTTGTAACTGTAAACATTAGACCTTCACTTTCATCAGGTATCCAAGTACCTTTCTCTAGTGTTTAACTGGTTATAGTTGCCTACGATAAATACTTTTAGTCCATCAAACTCTCTCTCTCTCTCTCTCTCTCTCTCTCTCTTTCCCTCTCTTTCTCTTTCACTTAGACTAATTTTGTTGCTTAACTAGAGTACATTGACTATCGAAAGAGACAGACAATGCTGTCCTTTATTAAATCGAGTAATTTTCAACAACGTAGTTTTTAGCATAAATTGGTTATTTAGATTTTATGATAGGTACATCTCTATTTTTTATCGTGCGCACAAATTAAGTTTCAAATAGGTTTAGCTTTTGTCCAATATTTTAGGCAATGTTTATTAAATTTGATTGGTGATGGCTATTAGTTTTGATTAAAAATTTATAGTTGCAAAACGCAGGCTTTTGTTTGTGATGTTTATATTACAATAAAGTGGCTAGAGTAACAGTTTGGGTTGGATAGATAGTTATGCAGATATAAATAATTAGTTGTCATGGAAATTGTTTGGCAAGGGTGCAATTCTTGAAAATATAAGCCAACCCTTAAAAAATTAGACAGCGCCAAGGGAAAAGGTATTGTAATAGATATGAAACGAAGCCTCGTCAAATATTTGATCAAACTCGGGCTTTAGTATTAAGTTAAAATATTTTTCTGCTTATTTAGCAGAGCCCCATTTGGATTAGTTTGGAATTGTGTATGAGTCATATTGCTTTTCAATATGTACATATATAAAACTTGGTGACTTGGTGACTTTGAATAATGTGATGCTATATAAATCGTCGTTCGTGAAAAAGATCTTCCGTTTTGAAGACTTCGTGCACAGCCAGTAATACAATAACTGCCTCCAAAGCCAATGGAACTCTTGTGAAAAAGGCCATTCAATTTTGAGTGTGTATTGTTTAAAATAAAGTGCATTGGACACCGAATCAAGTAGTCTGTATTATTATTATGTAGAGATCTATAGATAGAATACAATATACAGGTTATAAGTACCTGCCAACTAGATCCTTGCAAGCTTGTACGTAAATTTTGTGTCATCAATTAAGCTTTCTAATAAGATTTTGTCATAGATACTTATTACGTTTTCAGATGGGCTGAAAAATTCAACTGTTTTGCTTAAGTAGTCGGACACAACATAACTTAAACTTTATTGTAACCAATGTAAGTTCAGTTTTGTCAGTATAGGTTCCATTAATAGTGGAGAGAAAGTATGCAACAGGTTTGTGTATGATATACTTAATAACAAATATAGTATTCTCTATGTAAAACGTAACCCTTCTCTGGTCAAAGCTGAACCTTCGAATTTTTGTTACTTACAATCGAAGAGCATTAGATTTTACCGCCAATCTGTACATTGTGGGGATTCTACCTCTTTCATACAGCACACCCTAAAATAAATTCCGAATTTATGGACTTGAAGCAACTTATTGGGCTATCAGAAAACTCATGACGTTCCTTTTTTGTGCTTTGCAATAATCGTTAATATTTGCCTTCTGCGAGTTGCATATTTCTGCGCTGGGTGAGATGCTCTTTGATGGCCTCATTAGAATCGACCGTTCTACTTTTCAAGTCGTATTGCAACAAAAGAAATGGTAGAAATGGGAGTCTGAGAGACAACAGCCGTTCAGTAAGAGGAATGGGTCTAAACTTTCCAACCAAGCTCCAGCAACTTAGCGTTTGATGCGTTCCGACGATCGTATACATTGCAAATTATTGCAAACAATCCATTTTTCATCACTGGTCACGAGGCGCCACAAAAAAGAGATTGAAATGAGTATCGGCGATTTTGATCGGATTGTTGAGATGGAATTGAAAACACTTCAGTTACAGAAACGAGTCAAGAGTCTTCCGAAAACCCAACATACATGATGTGTGTGATAAATAGAAAGAATGCCGCAGTCAAGTGTGTTCGACTTCGAGATACACTGCACCTTTTTTATAGCTCTTTATTATGGGAACTACAATATATTTCACTTTGGAACTATGTGGTTTATTGTAATAGAATTTACGTAAAATGCACCAAATGTGTAATTACCAAAAAAAAAAAAAAAATAAATAAACTAATTTTATGTCGTACAGAAGTGCAAAAATGGGAGTACAGGTTTATAATTATAAGGGCTACACCTCACATTAGAGTTGGCATGTCCATTTAATATACTTTATCTGAAAAAATGAATAGGAAAGTCTAAATATATACTTTTGAAGAGTCCATATATGAGAGTCACTAAGACCTCGTTCCTCAAACAGACGGTCAGACAGACAGACAGACAGACGGTTAAATGAACATATCTATATCGACTCAACTTGTGATGCTGATCAAGAGGTTGAGTCTACCATGCCTTCTTCTGCCTGTCAGATATATTTACATCAACTTTATTCACGCTTTTACCCTATGGTTACACGGTATAAAAATTTGACGTAAGAATAAAATTTGATATAGTGGTATTGAAAGTGTCATGCATTACATGTAAACTCCGGAGTTTGAATATGAAGAAATTCTGTAACACTTTTCAGAATGTTTTCCTTCTTTGTTCTCAACTAGTCTCCTCTATTTAGCTTATCATCAGATGAATGAAAGGTGGTGAAATAAAAAAAAACCGACACTACTCACTACTTTCAATAAAGCAATAGGGCAGCATAAAAATCAAAGCTGAATCAATCTTTCACATTACATATCTGTAAGTAATAATGCAATTAAGTCCCACTTATTAATTTTTAATGCATTAAATTAAATACGTTTAGGTCCTATACTGCAACAGTTTCAATAGAAACATTACTTTTTTAAGTATTTAAAAATTTAATTATCATAAAAATCCATATAATCAATAGGCAACCTCATTAGTATACGAGTATACAATAGCAACGCAAGAGCAGCCCCAGCACATATATACAAGCTGCACAAACTGAATACCTATACATGTATCTTATAGAGTACAGAATTTTATACAATTACATTTAAGTAAGCAAACAAAACCACAGTTGAAGATGAAGTAGAATAAAAATTGCATGCAATCATGCCATGCCAAGTTCTCATCAAATGTCGACAGTCGTTCAACTATAGACTCATTCATTCACTCATTCATTCACTCATTTATTCATTCATGCATTCATTTATTCGTTGAGGTAGGCAGCCATCAGTCTGACAGACAGTCAGCTAGTCAGTCAATCGCATACAACGTGCAATTCAACTCAATTCAGTTGCACTAGGAGCAACACTTATCATCAACGTTAGAAAATGAGCTCTCAAACTCAGCGCTGTGACAACAACTCAGCTCATACCATGCCCGCCATTCCGTATCCGTGCAATCATTTTGTATAACGACTAACACAGCCTGTAGCTATTTTTTCAAGGATGTTTACAAAATTTACAACGTGAAAGTGAATTTTCTTTCAATTTTACTACATTTCTTTGGTTTGCACATTTTGTTTGAAAAAAAAGGATATTTTTTTGCTCATTTTCTTGCTGACAAGATTTTTTTTTTCTGTATTATTATTATTATTTTTTTTTTTTTGAGTAACATTTTCCTGGTTTTCACTAGCGTGTATCTGTGTGTATGTATCTGTGGGTATGTATTTGTGTGCAGCAAATGGAAAAGTGCCTAAGTAGTTTTGTGTAATTGCTCTCGTCATTGTCGTTTTCATCGTTGTCGTTGTCGTCGTTGTCGTCGTCGACAAGCTCATTCTTAAATCCTTGTGCGCTCTCCTGCTGCTGGTGGCTTTATCGCTTGTCGTGTCGTTCGGTCTGTTGCTTATTTTGCTTGCTTTGGTGTTAAGCCTGCAGCGTACTCAGTGTCTGCAACTGAGTTTTGCATATACATACCGAAAGGATATAGCCACCGCCCACTCCTTGCGTCCTGGGGCGCAGTAACAACAGCAATTAAGGAATGTTAACAAGCGCACTTTTCAACTTTGCTCGCGGCTGTTGCACTTCAAAGGTGTGTCTATCTCTATCACTCGAACTATCCTACCTCAAGCTCATTCTCTTCTATTATACTCTACAGAGTTGACAAGCAATTTCGTGTGCTTATTCTGTGCAATTTTAATAGTCTCGCTTAATTAAGATTAAATAATTACAAAGCACATTTTGTAACCGCTCCCTATTTATTTTCCGTTTTTATTGCTACATAGAAAATCAATTTGCACACACATTAAATCGAAATCAAACTATTCACATCATAAATGTCAAAGCTATAATTAAACAAATCTGAAAATAGTTGAAACTTTGCAAAAGTCCCATAACCAAATATTTGGCATTTGAAAAATTCCCATGTCGACAATTAAGTTACCAAGGGTACCCACACGGCATAATTTGTTGCGTATATTTCTCACATATCAAAGACACGCAATCGACTAAACACACACATACAAAATGTAGTGAATCCTATCATATAAAGCCTACTAATACCCCCACCCACTAATAGCACGCAAAAAAAAAAAAAATAAAGGACGAAAAAAAGTTAGGACGAACTGATTGCGAAGACCAGTTACAAGCTTTGTTCGAAAACTTCAACCCTAATTTACTTTTAATAACTTCATATGCGCACACACAGCTACAGATACAAACACATGGGTAAATAACGCAGCAAATACACATACAGAAGCATTAGAAGTGTCCTTTTTCAGTGACGATTTGATGAAGTAAGTAGATGTTAGAGATGAACATCGATCGATATTGATATACGCGGCTCAATTCGATATTTGATCTGAATATTATTATTGCATATGAAGTCTGCATAAATACAGCCAAATCAGTTCATGAATGCATTCGTTTCAATGAAATGTGTATAAAATCTACATAAGTTCGGCTACAGAAGGCTTTCGGCTGGATAAACACTTCGTGTTGATATCACAAGCTACCGACAACTGAATAAATTCGTAACTTCAAAACATTCGAATGTATGAATGCATGTTTCGATTATCTGTGCATTCATAGTAAAATGCACTAACATTCCATGCATTCATTCAAAGTGTTTGCTAGTGAAGTGAACTCCATTCTACATTGAATGAAATAAATGTTGACATTTTGGAATGTGTTACATTCGTGAATTGAATTTGAGTGACTGTATATGCATAAACCACTTTGAATGAATTATTTCATGCAGCACTCTAGTATGAATGATTGCTCGTTTTATGATTTTAATGAATGATATAAAGTGTTATTTACTCCAATTCAGTTTCAATCCATAGGTATTCATTTAGAAATAGAAGTTTATGCGCAATATTTTATTTGGTAACCATAAAAAGAGCAAGATCGTTGGATATTATGTTAACAAATAAAAGAGTTTTGCAAAAAAAATAGTGCGACTCTATTGTCAAATCCAAAAAGTTCTCAACCTAGCCTTCTATTAAAGAGCAAGTAAATGTTAGTGCTTATTTTACGTTGGATACCGGTGCTGCGCTAGCGATTTCCCTCAAAACCGGGAGAGAGTACCATCTCCCTCAGCCTAAGCACAGTTTATGACGTTGGCTAACGAATTTAACATTGGCTTAACCGAGCGGTACAAAGTTGTATCATCTTCCGCTAGCTCTTCGTTAAGGAAAGTTCGAAAGTTCGTTAGCCATTCATTAGGACGAATAGTTAGCTCTTCGCTAGGAAAAAGTTATGAGCCAATAGCATAAAATAATTTTGTAATTCATTTTTTTGTTTCTTTTTCTTTTTGTGTTTGTAGTTTTATTCTTATAGAAATGTTTCGCTCGACGCATCTGGACGACGCACGTAGTGCCACGAATGAATTATGCTGATATGCATTTGTTGTTCTTTTTACTATTTTAGATGGTACGGCGCTACAATCCTTTTCGCTTGCTAGATAATTAGACTTTGTTGTAATACTTTCTTTCCTAGCTGCAAACCACGACTAGTAGTTAACGAATCGCTAGTGCATTGAGCCACCGGACGCACAACTGGGTTTGAAATACAACGTGTACGAGCTATACAACGAACAGTGGAGCATATCGAACGACAATAACAAAAAAATCTATTCTCGGTCTATCTAGCAATAAACGGAGGCGTATGACAAACGGCGTTATGCGAAGCCGCGAACAGATGATTTTGTGATTGTTGAATCGCGCCGGTGAAAAAATTAAGTTTTATAAAAAAAAATATATACTACGATCGATTTTATTTACTGGTAGGCTACCTAATTGGAATGTAATAGGATCATAAGTAGTTACCGCCTAGCGGTTTCAAATAACAAAGCACTGTAGCAACTAAGTGTGGTGCCATGGAATGGGTAACACAACTTTATAACTGCCATTCTCTGAAGAATTAATTTTGATTTTGAGCATATTTAAAAATTATTTCAATGGAATGTACATAACAAGCAGAAGAAGGCGTGAAAGAGCCCACAAAAATACATGTATAAATATTTTCCTTATCAGCATCGAAAGCTAAGTCAGTGTAGCCATGTTCGTCCTTGCGTCTGGTTGTATAGAACAGGAAACAGCAGATCTCAGAGCTTATAAGAGTTAGAGCCACCAAATTTATATATTTCTAATTATCCATACGCAGTTCGAGTTTATAAACGTTAAGTGTAGAATCGCAGAAATTTAATGAAGAACAAGGAACTTGTTTGTTAAAATTTTGCTGGTTAATGCAAGGAGCTGCGTGTGTGCTGTCCATAGCCAAAAAAAAAAAATAGTAAAACCATGCAGCATGCGACGTAGTTGTTGTTTTGCACTTTGCTATAGGAGAATGATAAAATTGTTTGTGTAAACATGCTGGTTAATGTCAACAGCTCCGTGTGTGTATGTCTGGCTAGCTCTGGCGTATATATTATTGAACAACTCGACAAGACGAGTCGATTTAGCCATAACATAAGTACATAACATGCATAACATAAGTAGCAAAAAATTGTTTCAAACTGTCGTAGACTGATGATGAAGTTGTTACAAAGTTCGAAACACGTGTCTCACCTGTAAATAAAATTATTGCGAATAAAAAAGCATTTATTGAGCTTGAGATTACCAGAAAAACCCAGATATCTCATATGTTAAATTGCATAGAGCCATTATGGCTGCAGAGTGCGCCAAAGAATATGCAGGCAGTTAGTTACAAACATATCTAGAATAATCGTAAATACAATTTTAAAGGCAATTTTATCTGTAGATTCATACATATGGTATATCGATTATCAGCTATTTACATTCAATTATTCGTCGATGCTCATCTCTAATCAAATATCAATACGCGCCACACGCAACACAAATTTCCCAAAACTTTTGCTGTTAAATATCTATAAAGCGTTAATTTTTTCTGCCTCGTGCATACAATTTGTGTGTTTGTGTGTTCCCTTTCATTCATCATACATATATCGTCCTGGCAGGCTCAGCCGTTTAGACTCTGCTAACGAGGGTTAAATGCGGTATGGTTTTGTTATTGTTGTTGTTGTCATTGTCGTCGATTTCGATATTATTGTTGTTGTTGTTGTTGTTGTTATCCTTTGGTTGTGTCACCATAGACAGGACAGACTGTAAGCTTATACTGTCTCTATATGTGCGTAGTACGTAGTAGCCGATATAATTACTCACTGCATAATTGGTTTTGAAATCTATTCAAGTGAAAAATTACATATCTACTTTGTATATGGCTAAAGAATTTGTCAATAAACTGCATGGCATATGTTTCAAACGAGCAGAAAAATATTGAAAGTTCAAGTAAATCGATCAATAGTGGAATAAGATACACACAAAAAAAAATACAGAGAAAGAGTATATGGAAGCATAGAAATCTATGCACTCAAGACCAAGAAGACATGATATGCATGAATAAATCGAATGGAATATATCGGCTGACTGACTGAATGTCGTCTGATTGATGGAATAAACGAACGAATTCGAACGGAGTGCATGTGTTGTACAAAAGTTCTAGACGCAGTTGATTCTTTGAGTGAGTGAGTGAGTGAGTGACTGTCACCAACTGCTTGTACATGGCCATCTGAATGAAAGCCGGTCTGACTGTCTCCCGGCTAAATCAAAATGCTTTTGTTTGACTGCCAAGCTGGCCCAACTTCTGTAAAAGAAAATTCACGTTGCTGGTGACGTTGCCAACTGTAAGTGGAATATGACAAGCTCAAGTGTGTCGCTTTCAATCCGAATGCCAACGTCACTCTAGTGTTAAACAAAAAAAAAAAAAAACATAAAAAAATACACACCAAAAAACAATGGCATGAAAGATAGATTGAAAGACACACTTTAGTATGTATGGTATGTTCGAGTTTAGTAGGAGCATAGAAATGGAGGTTCTCCACTGGCTGGCTTTGCATACATCAGTCAGACGGCATCTACAACCCAACTCTCTGCCATTTTTGTATCTTTGCTTGTTTGCTTGCTGCGAATGCCTTCAATGCCTGCGCTTGACACTCGTTTTGCAAACATGTCGAAGCCATTAAGACAATCATTTTTGAAGTGTTGTGGTATCTAGTTTTTCACATTTTTTCCATATTTTTCTTTTTTCTATTTTTTCTACACTAAGTTTTTCCATTTCTAAAGTTTTTTTTTTGTCGCAGCGGTTTTGTTTTCAAGTATTTGGTATTGAAAACTTGTTTTTGAGACACTATTGTTTCTGTGGTTTCTGTGTCTAATGTTGAGCAATTTATGGTATCCAATCAATAGAAGAGGCACTTTTGATTGACAAAAGCTGGTAGAAAATGGCTCAAATCTTGACGCTAACACATAGTATTCGTGATTTAGTGGCATAAGGAAGTGGTAGGCAAGGCAAACATTGGAGGTGAACATTTTTCGAAAGCTTTTTTAACATCAGCTTAGTTAATTTTTTGTTAGAACAAATGCAAATTCTTTTCACAGTTCATTGTTTTGTATTATTTTTACTATAGATGTTCAGCAATTGTATGTACTACTCATGATCACTGATCACTCAAATTCACTAGAGAAATCACTGTTCAATGATTAAATAATTCACATAGTAGACACATAGTATTCTTATCTTTCTCGTTTAAGATAGTTCGCACAGAATGTGGGAACGTTGGTAATGGTGGGTTCTTTCTTATTTTATTTTCTTTTTTTTTTTTTAATGTAGTGATATTAGTAGCAGTTCAAAATCGCTGTGATTTCAAAGTAGCAGTCACTATAATCTCTGCTACTCAAAAGTCATTAACTAGCTACTCTTTTTAAGCTACCTAAAAGTATAAAGCTTAGACTAGATAAATGTTTTTTTTTTAAGTAAAACGGTGCTACTACTAATTCGCCTAAAGTCCTAAACAATCCAAATATCACATTAAATATCTCTTAAATTTTTATGATGCAGCAAAAATGTAGCGCCTGAAAAAGGATATACCATCAAACAACATTCAATCTCTACACTCGTAAAACTTGAATGCTTTATATAATCCTTTAATGTAAATCCTTTTTGCCCACAAGTCTTTAGACGCAACTGCACAAGTCATTATTTCTGCCAATTCATTTCGAAGGCGCAGCAGCAAATAAATCTGCCAGGAAAAATCAAGCACTGCCGAAAAGTGAAGAACACTTTCCTTTATAGTTTTATGTGCTGGCTGTGCATTTTTCTTTGTCTTGAACTTCTGTGGCACAGCGCATAATTTATCAATGTCATCATGAATACTGAACGCTGCCTAAATCGATACTTGTTGCCAACATGACCAAAAAAAAAAAAAATATATATATATATATAAAAAACAAGAGAGAGCTACATTCGAGGTGCACGACAATATTATACTCTGCGCTAAAATGGTTGCGATTTGCTCTTGCCAAGTTACTCTTGTCGCAGTGCGGTTCCTAGAGACCATATACCGTGAGTTTTGTTTGTCTAAGTCTTCCCTAGACGGAGAACTTTTCTCTCAGATATACGGGTGAATGGATGGTTGGACGGACATGCCTATATCCACTCGTCTTGTCCAGCTGATCACGAATATATATCTTATAGGAACTTCAATGCTTTCTTCGCTATGTTACATACATTTTGACAGCGCAACAAACCGCATATACCCTGTTACAAATATTTTTTGTACAGGGTATAAAAAAGGAAGTCAACAGTAGCAAGTAAACCAATATAAAGTCCAAGGCAAAGGCAACGGCAGGCAGCATCAACAAGCTAAGCAGGAATTTGCTACATTTTATGAATGTGTGTGTGTGTGTATGTGTATGTGTGTATATCTGTGTACGCGCAACAGTAGCAAAAGCCATAAAATTTAGCTTTTTAAGCAAGAAGAAAAGAAATTGAGAATGACCCGTTTCATACAAAGGATATGAGTGACAGGCGGCAGTCAGTGAAAGTTGGTAAAAAGGACAGCGATTTATTTTACGTTTCTGGTTTTTTTTTATGCGCTTATCAATACTAAGCATTTTTAAAGGTATACATTTCGTCTTTTGTATTTTAGCTCAACTCACCTTGCGCCTTGAAGCAAGGCAGCTTTTCTGTTTTTGTTCATA
Organism: Leucophenga montana; assembly: GCA_035044765.1. Lineage (NCBI taxonomy): Eukaryota > Metazoa > Arthropoda > Insecta > Diptera > Drosophilidae > Leucophenga > Leucophenga montana. The sequence goes on along the minus strand of JAWNNQ010000891.1, from coordinate 103,890 downwards.
AAAAAAGCCAAGGAGTAATCATGTTTTTTAAGAATTTTCGAAACATAAAAAGTACATTAAGTAGATACCCTCAATTCTCCCACACATTCGGTCAGTCTACATGCTTTTGTATAGAATATTTCAAATTGAGCGTTGCGTATGGATGTCCCTATTTCTCCGAAACGGGTATCGTTTCAGCTTTTGAGTGAAGTAAATAGGCAACCGGTCATAAAAACATGAATTGTGGCTCTTAGCAGCAAATCCAATTGAGCATAAATCGGCTTTGTTTTGTTGCACAAATGAAATACATCAGTGTGTATGAAAATGTATATGTGAAGGATACAATCCAGATTGGGTCTTTATTTTATGTGCATATAAGCAATGCGCTTATTGACTTTATGACAAATGTTGTTAGCATGATAAGGGGCCAAGTCAAGTCTACACGTTTCGTGTCGTAACATGTTTACTCTTACTTTATGTTTTATATTACAGTGCTTGAAAATTGGTTTTGATTGTTGACAAGCATACAATATAGTATGTATTTTGATTTTAATGAAAAGCGATACAAACTGGTATTAAAATAAGCTTAAGATATTCGATTCGGCATATTGTGATATATATACATATATGTTATGCTTCCATTTTTCGCTGTAATAAGAAAAAACTATACTAGTCGCTAAGATGTGAGCTCTTCGAATAGCTTGACTCCAGAGAACACCAACTGCGTTCCAACCTTCTCTCTCTATTCACTTGCGGATGACTGTATCACAAGACAAACAACAAGTAACAACTCTACAGTCGAGTTTGCCTAACGGATAATATTTTGTATCAGTTTTTGCAATCGATCTCCCATTTGATCTTGGCGCGTTCCCTCGTCTGATTGCACTGATAATTGTACGTACAATATATTTGAATATAAATTACATAGAAATGGACAGAGAAAGAGAGAACGTCTGAACACTTCCACATATTTTTTTCACCAGGTGCCAAAGTAAACAAAAAAGTTAACAATGTCAAATAGAAAATCACTACAGACAAGTGAGCACGAAAATACTACCACCACTGACTCGACTTTTGATGCGAACTAAAAATGTATTCACTATATAGGGGCCTGCCATGTCTCTTTCAACCTGCTAAATGCACAAACTTAATATATCCTTGGACTAGGGTAGCATTGAAGAGAGTATAAAAAAGTGATATAGACCCAGTGATCAAAGAAGTATATTCTCGAAGGAATTCAACAATATTTTTCTTTTGATTAAGATAGTGCCTGCATGCAAATTCGCTGGACTTGCTTGTATTGACTGGTTAGTTATCACAAAAAATGAGCTAAATCTAAGCTATTACCTAACTAAAGCGACTACATTTAGTTTAATTGAACGTAACTTTGTTGTATTTGTCTATTGTCGTATTAAAGGTAATCAAAAATAGGAGAGATAATTGTATAAACGGTGGATGTGTCATGGGACTCCCGATAATAGCATATCTAACTATTTACGCAATTTATGCTTTTCTAATTGAACGTTTTAAATTTTACATGATCTATTAACAAAATGTATCAAATGTCTTTACGTAAATGGTTTAAGAGCGACCGAATTTTAAAATTGGCTCTCTTATTAAAACATATCTACTTGCTTACTTTCTCTCAATATAGCAACATAACACACTTAAATATGGTATATACATATTACGAACTAATCACAATGTATGCTGCTATCCTCTCATTCCCTTTCTCTTCCTTCACCATCAATCAGACCACGCAATAAGCTAATAACAGCACATGCTGCTCACTATGCGCCGTCTCGTTCATTATATGCAGTTAAGTATATACATAGCAAAAAGACAAAGAAAGAGAATCATGAACACGTCACTCGCATGTGTTTGCTGTTGTTGTTAACTGCTATCTTTGATGTGTTCTCTTTTTTCCTTTCTCTCTTCACACTCGTTTTTAAAGGCATTCATTTAGCTACATTTTGATTATATTTTTGTTTCAAATGCTGTGTTCTTGTATAATAAACTTTCACTTAAAACTTAATAGCACTTATAATTCACAAATAGTTTTTACATATTTTTTCACTAATTTATTACTTATCTTACCTTTCAATCCGCACATAAACAAATGCGCTATAAAAACATATGCCAATGTGATAAGTAACGATCTTACTCACCAATTTTGATATTACTAACCGGTTATCAACCGAACAAATGAAGTTTTTCCTATAATCACTAAAATATGCAACCTACTTCAACACTGACACACATTCGATGCATAAAATATTCAATGTGCAATACTGAAAACTGCATAAAGCTAAAATCATAAACCTAACTACTAAAAACTTCATTCAATATGAATTTTATACTCAATGGCTCACTGAAATACTCATCCAATCACTCACTCACTCACTCATCTGGTTTATATTTTAGTGCTACCTCAAGTTGCTTTTAGTATTACTACTCGGAACTGTCTTCGATGGCACGATTTAAACGGAAAGTCCTGAACGACTTGCCTCGGTGCAACTTCAACTAATGACATTTAAAAGCTTTTCACGTTCTTCATTGTGAAATTTCATAAAAATTGACAACTTTGACATAATTGACTTGAAGCGCGCACAAAACAAGTAGAAGATGACGAATACTATAAACTTTATGGTATACAATGTACCTATGTACAAGAAAAAAAGCTCTATATAAAAATGGAGAAAGAAAATTTGACGCGTTAAATGAAGTAGCAGCGGAAGAAGACGTTGACGACCATTGAAGAAAATAAAAAAAGGACAAGAAAATGGAAAAACCACAACGCGAAATGAACTCGGTCAAAAGGATTTCTTGGTCGACACTGCTTGCTTTTCTATATAGTATATATATTTTCCATTTGCTTCGACTTCATTAGCACATTAAAATGTCAATGACACTTTGTGGTTAGAGCGTGAAAACTTGAGTGCTGGGAAAGGAAGTTCTAAGAATTGTAGCCGGCTAAATTGAATGAATGGGTAAGATGGCCTTTGGCCTTTGGTCAGTGCAAAAGGGTAAAAATTATGATTTTTTTTTTTCTACCAACACTTCCTTTGCGCTACTCGTCCTTTTTTTTTTTTCATTTTTTGCATCCTTTCTGCATGCCAGACTGCATTGTTTCGGTCACTTCTATTTATGAAAATTATGGCGCCTGCGAAGCAGAACTCGTAAAAAAATTAAAAGAAAAACCAGCACAACGCAAAAATATGTCGGACACTTGTTTGTATCGCAGGCGCTCTTCGTCCTGCCGGCACTCGCTGTACACAAACGAATGGCATTTTCTTCGCGACTGCACTTTAAACTTTTTTACGAGCATTTCTAAAGCGGCCACGATTAGCGATTTTATTTTGTTTTTTTTTTCATTTTTCATATTTTTATAGCCTCAAAGGCTTTCGTTCCACTGACGACTTGAGCAATGAATTAACGCTTCTTGTGAATATCCTTTTTTTTCCTTTTTTTTATGACTGTGAATTGTTTCGTGGTTTATGTGCTCAATTCATTAAGGACATTGTTTGCTGTATTAAAGCAATCCAAAGTTCGTTTACGCAGCATAAATTATTATTTGCTCAGCTAAATAACTAATGCAAGTGGAAAAGATAATAAATATATAATAAAACACAGCAGGATATTTGTTCCAGTGTCTGTTTATCTATTAGCAATGCCTGCTCCTTCGAAGTTTAGCATTATTAGGCTTGTTGATTTTATTAAGCACAAAAATGTATCTCTTTCTCATATTGGTTTGCTGTATTTATCCTGTTTTAGTTGTTGTTGCTGTTGTCTTATCCTTGTGAAAATAAATTCAGCTTAATTAAATTAATCAAAATATGTATAAACATATGGTTGCTATTATTTGTTTTATATACTCGTATACTGGTTCTTTTTCTATTGTTTAGTTTGTGCTTTGTATTCGCAAATATTATAAAGATACATTTCTTATATACTCGTATTTGTATTTGTAGCAAAATATTTATTTTCTTTCGTTGTAATGCTCATAATTGAAGATAGTGCTTAATTAAGCTTTTGGATGTGTTAAATATGTTTTGGATGTGTTATATATATTAAATATTAAAATAATATAAAGAAGTTTATACTCATTGTGTTCACAAACTAGTGTGTTAACATATTAACGTGTTAACGTATTAACATGTTAAAAAGTATTTAACATGCAAACAAATTTAACGACTATAACAAAGTAGATTAGGTTAGAATGATCGGGTGAGTTACAAACGCTCACACAGCACTTAAGCCGTACACGGCCCGTTGTAAGACCACATGAATCTCCTTTGAGACTTCGAACCCAATCATTTCACAACCACTGGGAAGATTTTATATATTACACAAAAAATTTTAACTCTAGCTTAAAACTTTCAGATATGTAATTTAGAAAGAAGTCCGTGACAGTGGCATAAAAGATGATTGATGGTTTCAGTTTTTATTTATTTATTTGGTCTTCTGCAGATGTCTTGTGAGGAGGTCCCAGTCAACTGGTTACGAGACAGTGTCCTGTTACCACTTCTATTAAAATTGCTGTTATACACATCTTAAGTAGGGACTGAGTCCTTTTACGGTTATACGTAGGCCACGCATGCCTTGAAGTACTATACATGATAAGTCTAGACCACCTATTGTTTGTGATACTAATAGTCTTGGTTTTGATTTGCTGTTTATCATGCCGAATATGGGTCGTTATACCAAGTCATGCAAGTTGATCTGCTGTACAGTTACCCTCAATATTACTGTGCCCTGGCACCCAAACGAGGTGTATAAGTGCATACTGTTCTGCTCAACCATATAATTAAGAGATTTGCGACAGTCAATAATGATTCTTGACCGATTTAGACAGTACTTCAGCGCTGTCTGAGTATAGGTGGACTTGTTTCCCTCTAATCCTTGGCGATTCTTGGTAAAACAATGACTTCTGCTTGGTAAACGCTATAGTAATCCGGTAGTCTAAAGGAAGCATTAATACCCATTTCTGGCATGTATACCCCACTACTAACTCCAGTTTTCCGTCCAGACACCCAAACGAAGATCCTCAACAATTTTTCTATATCAATTTTCTGTTGCTGTCCCTGCCAATCTTGTCGGGAAGGTATACGGACAAAATTATTATTGAGTTGAAGTATAGGAATACAATAATCTGTATTTTCCGGTAGGCCACTTGTTCAGTGTCTCGTACTCCTGTTCTTCCAATAACAACAACTGTTGTAGCATTTATTCTTCTTATTCGGTTAAGTGGAAGGAAATGTAATATCGTGTTTAGCGCTTTTGTTACTTAGTTGCCTTGAGGCCTTTTTAAGTGCTGGCCACCATACTATTATGGCGCACTTGAGTATTGATCTCTCTACAGCAGCATACAACGAGTAAATAATTGCTGCAGAGAAACCCCATCTTTTTCCTATAGCTTTTTTGTATGCAAAAAGCGCTACTGATGCTTTTTTTACTCTTTATGCCTCCAGGGCAGGGTATAAAAAGCCACAGATACGATTATATCATAGGGACTACATGGAATATCAGTTATCTATCGAAAACTGTATAATACCATTTCCGATATATTGCGAAAGCTTGCCAGGGGAACTCTTGCTTCTGATGGATTCCTAATAAGTGCGAGAGAATACGAAGAGTATGAGAGGGGAGAGAGAGATAAGTTGTGTTCCCGTTTGTGGTTTGTTGGATCTGCTCATCCGTCTCCCAATCCGACTGTTTATATAACCAAGATACATAAAATAAACTATAAAACCAAACATCTTTCATAAAACAAAAATTTTAAAATGTAACCGGATTTGTATGAAGGCTACCCGTTAAAGTGGTGTTGATATGTTCACTTAATTCTCGTAAGCTGAAGAGAAAAAAAAGTTTAAATATCCAAATTCTGTTCGTTCAAACAGACGGTAAGCCGGACAGACGAACATATCTTTTCCGGTCTACCAAGCTTCCATCTGCCTGTTACATACATTTACCAAACTTAATATAGACTTTAAAACCATGGGTATAGAGTATACAAAAGTAGAGGGCTTGCATATGCAATGCAAGGAAAGAGACAGACAAAGACAATTATGCAAAGAATTTTGTTGTTTGCTGCTATGTCTGATGTGCACACTAATTTCCTTTTTCTCCTCATCATCGTTTTTACGCTTTTAATTAGCTTCACTGCGTATAATTATTAGTTTCAATTGCTGTTAATTCTAAACTGCCACTTAAAACTTAACAGCATTTATAATTCACAAATAGTTTCTACTTATTCTTGCAATAATTTATTACTGACGTTTGACAACGATTTTCTGTATTTTCTGCTCAAGGCACACATAAAAAGCTACGTTATAAAGAAATAACATCTTAATCTCTGATTAAATGAAGAAATCTAAAGCGTTTTCTACTGCTGTATTTAAGTAGAGCAAACTTCTTATATATGTAGCATTTTTTAATAAAATTTGAGTCACATGCTTTTAAAATTTATTCAACTCGACTTACTGAATTCGTTTAATTCTCATTACTCTTTTCAATTGCGATACCTAAAATCAAATTCACTACAAACTTAAATATGAGTTTATACATTAAAACTGTATTTACAAACCTTTTCACGGTGTTTAAATTAAAAGTAATTCAAAGAATATAGGACTATGCAATGCGTGCTTCGACACAAATACACAGTGCTATCTGAAACCTTTCTAGCATGCTTAAAGGACCCAAATTTTAACCACTAAAGTTGCCGTCGTCAAAGCTTCCGCTACCCTACAATAACAATTTCCCTAATATAAACAAATGCGACTGTATATGAATAATATATTTCCATTTAATAACCCCTAAAATGAATAAGCGCTCCATTTGAATCAAGAAAGAAACAAAATTTTATATTTGTTAAAAGCAAAAACCACAGCACCGCACACCAAAATATTACCAAGTATAAAGTTGCCAAAATTCAGATACTCACACGCACACTCAGATACGTATGCAAATAAATAAATACGCTTTGCCGCATTACACAAAATACTCATGCAACAACAACAACAATACAAAGTCGTCGTCGAGGATGTCGCTTCGTCCTGTTAAGGGATTTTTATTATGTAGTTCATGCATGTAAACGAATTCAATTGAATAATATCCTGTCATTTCGTTGTCTGCACCGCTTCGATTGAACATGCGGCGGATGGAGGGTGTAGTGCGGTGCGGTGTTATGGAGTTTTTGTGAAGCAGTTTTATCAATGTACAAAATCCGCAAACGAGAGGGAAATATATATGTATATATATATATATATATATATATATATATATATATATATATATATATATATATATATATATATATATATATATATATATATATATATATATATATATATATATATATATATATATATATATATATATATATATATATATATACAGATACTAAATACACACTTACACACACACACATTCGTGTGCAGTAAATAAATAAATCCCGCAGCTACAGGCAGACAAAGTGCCGCGAAAGAGCCAAAAAAAAAACACAGGATAAAAGTAATGTAAAGCGCTCAAAAGTATGCAATAAATTTTTGTGCGTTACGAATTTATTGGAATTTTAGTGACGCACACACACACACTCATGAACACACACAGCATACAAATCCATAAGCAAGCAACAAAAAAATGCACACAGATTTTATGAAAACGACTAAAAGTTTAAAATTCCTAAAATTAAATAACTGGGTGCCTCAACTAGCACCTCTTCACTTTGAATAATGATTGCAGATTAAATTAGAGTCCTGCATGAATGCGGCAAATTCACATTCACACATTTACATAGAACTGAATTTGAATGAAAGTACACATTCTTTTAATGAATGTGAATTGAATGAATAAGTTTCCTAAGTTCACATTCATTCAAATTCATTCGAAGCTTGTGAATTTTTTATGTTTAAATGCTTATGAAGTTTGAATGTCATGAATGAATGAATGAATGAATGAATGAATGAATGAATAAATCCAATAGCTTCGAATGTTATGAATGCACATCATGTTAGTGTGTCTGTTTCTCTCTTATTGCTTGCTTCTTGCAGTGAAAATGCGGAATTTTAAAAGAGGTAGGCGTGTTTCAATTTTGTTATGCAGAGTAGTTACATTTTAGAATATAATAAGTAATTTTATATGAATTACATTCAACTAAAGTACTTATTAAAACCTATCAACAACACATCTGAAAAGATTTTATCAGAGTTTGAAAACACTCGCTCACGGTCCACAAATTTCACTTCATTTCTGCTCTGGCTTGAGCTCACATGTTAGGGAGCATCTTTAGTTTTTATAGCCAATCCTTTCTAGAAAATTTCATCTTAAGAAATTACATCTTTGAGAAATTGATTGCGGTTTCCTGCAGTGTGGTTTAAGTCCCAAAGACACTTCGTAAATATATGGCAATTGTTCAAGTTTGGGGAGGATATTGTGGGAATAATATGATCTAATGGATCTATGGCATGGAATATATACAAAACTGATGACTACCTGGAGTACCATCTTCCGACCTCTATTCTCAAGATTTTTGTAAATAACACTTTTTTAAGGGTTGCATTAGAAAATTGCTACGTGCCTCTTCAATTCAAAATCTCTTACCATCTCTTTCCATCTCGTTTAATCTGCTTATAAAAAATAGCTATCTGTTGCTATGTCTTCGGCTGCTGAATGTGTTAGTGTTGATGTCGCAAGCGACCAACAACTGAATTTATTAATTTACGAATGAATGAATGAATAATTCGGTTAGCCGTGCATTTATAGTGAAATTATTTGTCATTTCATTCATTCATTCAAAGTGAATGCTAGTGAAATTGAATTTATACTGCATTGAATGAAATATATGTTGACTGTTTCGAATGTTTTGAATTCATGAATTGAATTTAAATGAATGAATATTCATAAATCAGCTTCAATGAATTAAATCATTCAGCACTCTAATGTAAATCAAGGTGACCAATATCATCATATATGGAGAAAGAAGTTTCTTGCCAAAAATCTAGTCTCTTTTTGTCTCTCTCACACGCACGAAAATTTAGCACCACTTGTATGCGATGGAGCCATAAAAAATTAAATGACAACTCTGGTGAAGACATAATTTAATCGATTTTATATTCTCTTTAGTTTCCCACTATGCTAAGTAATTAAAGCTTCGTGATCATAGATGTAATGCAATGCAGAAATGCAAACTGGTTTGGAACCGATTCTTAATATAATTCATTTTTAAATCTTAGTTATTATTCTCACCAGATCAATTTTCCATATTTACCAGCATTGAGCTTGACTATTTGAGCATTGTCCGTGTAAACGTTAAGCTTCAATTTCGAATATTCAAAAAAATGAAATCGGATGGTGTTAAATCCCAACTCCAAAACGGCGATTAACATGATTGTTAAACTTTGTGCGCAAAATGTTGATGGTACGAGTGTCGGTTTTTCTTATCAAACTAGACCGAGATCGATTCCGATTCGTGCTACAAAAAATTAGTTATTATGTTTCGATACCAAATACCATTAACCGTAACTGTCGGACAGCCTGTTTTTCTTCGAAAGCCCAGGTATCTTGCTTGAGCCACTGTGTGTTGTGTATTTTGGAGTGGTAGCGTAACTGAACCCTTTTTCTTCGAAAAATATGCTGTCCGGTCTAATTACGATAACGTATGCATTTCTGCGTTTTGCTTGCTGACAAAACCTCCGAGATGTGATGCGTGTCTTTCGAAAAGTTGAATTTTCTTGCAAAAATAGAATCATCATTCAGCAAATAAGATTTCAATATTTCACAACGTTGAGCCAAATTGAAGTGATGTATATTCCCCAAGCGAAAGTTTAAATTAAACACTCTCAACAATTCATGGCGCTCAACAGTCGACAGTGATATAAATAGCACAGTTCAAAATGCAATGTACAGTATTTCACGTAAGGCCTATGCGTGCTAGTTTCGTTTTGTGAGTGACAATTGTTTACGGACGAAATATTCAACCGATTTTGATGATTATACACATCTGTAAATGAATACCTTTCAAATGGTACGAGTACGAGTTTTCACAAAATCGGCAGCATACTGTGAGTTTATGATTTTAATAGATGTGTACTATAATCAAATTGAACGAGTTTGTCACAATACACAGACGAAGGAGGATATTCGATCTTGAGAATCAACTGCTTGCGACACATTAAATCATTGCATTAATTCGAAGCGATTTATCAAAGAAACTCATTCGAAATTGTATCTTGTGAATTGTTCAATGACAACGAAGCCTTTAGAGTGTTGCAATTTTCACACCAAATACTCTTCAATGAATTTTTATACACAATGAATAAAAAACTAGTCGTATTTCTCGTGCTCCGGTGACCGAAATTGAATAAAATGTGCGGCTTTGGTTTTTTTAAAATGTGTTGTATTTCAATTTCAGCAGAAGAATTCCGCGTTTTGAATTAACCAGGCCTATGAATTTACTAGAGTATATGAATTTCTCAAGTGCCAATTTCGAAATCTGCTGAAAGTAAAATACAAAACATTTTGAGGAAACCGTATTCGAATTCGAACAATTTATACGGATTCGGCGCACGCGATTATAGCTTCTTCTTTCAAAGTGAAAACGCGTTTGTTAAATGATCCTTCATTTTCACTTGCATATTTAAAATACTATAAAAATTAAATAAAAATTTCGTAAATTTAAAAATTTATACGCTCAATTTATTTTTTGATTTTTGGCTTTTGCTTTTTAGTTCTTATGTTAACGCTTTCTGCTTTGCTGCGCTTTATTTCGTCCTCTTTCTAAGGACTTTTCTTCGTTTTCTTCATTTAATTTATAAATTATTCATTTCGACCATTGAGGCAATTATCATTTCCATTGCTTTGCTTCTGCTTGAGCTCACACACACACTATTCGTCCTTCGAATCTGTAGGGAGTTCATGTAGTATACAAATACTGGCTATACCCAGACACATTTGATAGACCGCTTGGTTGCCCCTAAAATTAATTTTAGCATTTATATGCTGCTCTATTTTGTTACATATCTGTATATGTATGTGTATATTTATTTACTTTAATAGTCTGTCTGTGTGTATGTCTGCCTTATATGTAACTACTTATAAGGATATATTTATTTTTGTTCGAGTGTGTGTGTGTTTTAGTTCGCCTTCAGGCTATAGGCGCAAAATTTATTTGCCAAAAACTTTCGCAGACCGGAATATTAATGAGTATTTAACCCAAATTGTTGCTTTCTGATAAAGTGGCGTTCGCAATGGTCACCCGACCAGCTCACTACTACTCCACTACTTTTACCACAATATATATAATAAATATTACTGGAACTGAAACCGCAACTAACCGTATCGATAATGTTTGCGAAATATTATTATGTGCAGCTAGCCGGAAAATTACTTTAAAAGAAGTTTATACAAGAATAAATTTCGAGCAAAAGGAAGTTTAAAGGCAGCCACAACAAAAAAATAAACAAAAAAGGGGTTCGGTTGGTTGGCAGAGTAATCTTTTAATTAAACTTTGATGACTTTCTCATGAAGGATGTCTTAAATTTTGTGTGTGCCCAAAAGCTTCTCATTTTTTTTTTTTTTAATAAACTACACTCAAATTTAAACCGTTTCGGTGTTTTTATCATATTTAAATCGTTGAGTTTAAATCTGTTTATTCAAGTAGTTGATTGAATTAAATTCGAATTCGATATACGATGTTAATTTTTCATTTAAACTTAAACCATTTACTTAAATCATTAAATTTGTTGCTCATGAAAATAATTGAATTTTTCTATTGCTACCGCTATTCTCGAGTTGCACTCGAATCATCTTGAGCACCGCTTTGTTCTGCTCAACATGTAACATGTACCAATAACTACAGCAGTTATTGGCATGTAGCTTGGCTTCAAATTGCTTTCGGCAAAAATAATCGCATAAGAAATAATGGTAAGAACTTATATTTAGTAAGGGAGAACTGGGAGTTGTGAGCCGTGGTTAGTTGTGAACCGTGGTTAGTTGTGAACCGTGATTAGGTGTGAACCATGTCAATATCCGCTATGTTGTGAATGATAGAAATATTTCAACTATTGTCAAATGTTTCTCCTGATGTGAACACACTTTTTCATTGGCACTCGTCGCATCAATACTCAATTTTATGGTTTCTGTAATTAACGTTTACAAAATTACACCATAAGTTTTCTCACACATTTGTGTTTGTGGTATTTGGAGTTCCGTTTTGCAGCAGATTTCAAAGGTAGCTTAGTAAAAAACATTCGTTAGGCTATTGGCTTTCGCACACAGAAAAGATATTTTGTATGAACATTCAGTGTGGCAAGAAGGTTCGTGTTCATTTTTAACAGATTTTCGATTTTGAATTCAATTGAATTACTTAAGTTTATGGCTCATTTTATACAGCACGGAACAAAAGAGTCACCGATTCTTTTAAATATTAAACAATTCAAGGTTTTTCTATTTAGCACAGATTTATCGTTCAATTCAAGAAATATATTATTTTTTCAAAATGTTAAATAATTCAAGGTTTTACCTAAATAACACAGATTTATCATTCAATTCAAATACGCTTTTGAATTTATGAACGTTCGTGAACAGTCAAAAAAAAATATATTTTAAATATTTTTATTAAATACGGCAAAAAATGGCGAATGAACCACCAAAAGAACAGCGTGTCTTATTTGGGAAGCAGTTTGGCGAAGAATGTTCAAAATGTAAGTTCACTGTGCTTGAATGCAACTCTTTTTTGTTAGTATTATTTTCTTGATTTATGTAAATGCGTGTGTGTGTGTGTGTTTTTTTTTTCTTTGTTTTGTTTTGTTTGACAGTCTTTATTGTACCACAACGTTGGATTATGGCCGTAATGGGTTTCCTGGCCATTGTAAATGCTTATACTATGCGTGTATGCTTGTCGCTAGCCATAACTGTGCTGGTGGCACCACCAAAAAGAAAGGATTATGGTGAAAATGCCACTACAACCGAACAAACGGGCCTGGTGTGTGAAGGAGGCGATGATATGGATTCCGGCAAAAGAGTAAATATTTCAAGTCATTCAAATTGGGTCCATTAGTAGAGTTTTCGATTTTCAGCAATATGGCATCTATGAATGGAATGAAGAGGTGCAAGGCATTATTTTAGGTGCATTCTACATTGGCTATTTTGTAACACACATACCCGCTGGTATGCTCGCTGATAAATTTGGCGGTAAATGGGTGCTCAGCTTGGGCTTGTTAATGAGTTCGATTTGCACCCTACTAACACCGTTCGTCATTGGGTGGTTTGGCGGATACGGACTGATATTTATACGCATTTTGGTGGGTTTTGGTCAAGGCGGGGTTTTTCCAGCGCTTAGTGGAATGTGCGCCGCTTGGGCGCCCATTAATGAACGCGGAAAAATTGGAGCATTTGTGTTTAGCGGCGGTCTATTTGGCACCATACTCACAAATTCGGTTTCAGGAGCGCTACTGGAGTCATTAGCGTGGCAATATGTATTCTACATATTCGCTGGTCTTGGTTTTCTTTGGTGTATTTTATTCGTAAGTTAATTTGTACACCCTGCACACTAACTTTGTGTTTGTTGAAATGTCAATGTATGTGAAATAGTGAAGGACATGTCAGCAATCCTAAAACCATCATATAACTAGTCATACCCTATTGCCCTTCAATTCATTGAAAGTAATCTCGTTTTTAAAAGGAACTACCAGTATTGGATACTGAAATCTCATGGCATATTAGATGCTCTGGATGTAGCACAAGAACAAGTTTATCTTAAAATTTTTTCTGAAACCATTTATTTACGGCGGTACTTTCGTATTTTGCATGAACACCTTCTAAAATTTCTAAATTTTAGGCGTGGTCTCGACTACAGCCTTCTACTATTATATATTGTTCTCATAGGGTAAAATGAGTATAACATGGTTGGTTGATATGTAAACTATTGATTCATTGTCTTCGCTTTCTTTTATTTAAAGACATTATTATGCTATAGCTATCCAAATACGCATCCCTGCATTAAACCCAAAGAACTGGAATATTTGAATGAGTCAGTCGGCCAAAGACGCAAGAAAAAAGTAATTCCCTGGTGTGATATACTTAAAAATTTGCCAATGATTGCTATGGTTGTTGCACAGCTTGGTCATGATTGGGGGCTTTTCGTAATGGTGACATGTCTGCCCAAATATATGGCTGACGTTATGAAATTCTCAATTCGAGCTAATGGATTATATACAACATTGCCCTGGGTCGCCATGTGGATATCGTCCGTGGGATGTGGATTTCTTGTGGATTATATTATTGCTAAAAAGTTTCTGACGGTAACCACTGTACGCAAAACAGCAACATTTATTGGTATGTAATGAAGATTCAGTATTACACGCTAAAGAGTTATTGAGCATATCGTATTTTAGCTGCTGCTGGCCCTGGCATATTCATGGTGGTCGCTGCTTACTGCGGTTGTGATCGTATATTAGTCGTCGTAATGTTTTCCTTGAGCTTATTTTTTATGGGTCCTTATTTTTCTGGTTTAAAACTCGGCCCACTGGATATGAGTCCCAACTATTCGGGCTTACTAATGGCAATTAGCAATGGCCTTGGTGCAATTACGGGAGTATTGGGACCGTACTCGGCTGGATTACTGGCACCAAATGTATGCTGAGAAATCTATTAACACTTTTCAATATTTATTTTGATAACATTTTATTTATGATTATAGGCAACGCACGAAGAGTGGGTTGTAAACTTTTGGGTCGCATTTGCATTACTAGTTGGCACAGGTATATTTTATTTGATTTTTGCTTCTGGTGAAAAGCAGGCCTTCGATGCTAAGGGCGATGAACCCGCCACCTAAAATGAAACCTATTATTATTGAATTATTGTTGTTGAGTAAAAATAAACTAAATTTTATGTATTGTTTAAAAAACCGAGTCAATTTTTTTTTTTTTTTTTTTTTTGGGATTGTTTATGACTTAAGTTTTGGCTGTGGTGGTGACTCCTTTTAACTGCCTTAAAAATCGAATCACAATTCCCAATGCAATCACACGTTAATATTAATATTTAATCAGTCCATCGAATTTGTTTGTTGTGTATTGCAATGCTTTTCGATTTGTTGTGCTTTAAGTGTTCCTTCGGTGAACCTTCAAGCACCAATTGATGCAAAGATTTGCTTGTAAGGTTATGGCTTCTGTTGTGTTTTATGCATTATTTTTATAACATTTTTATTCTTCCGTCGCGTGTGTAACTTTTATGGGTTTCACTGTGTACATGCCACCATTGCTGCACCTTCAGTAAATACATCACGTCTCGTCTCGTTAACTGAATCAAAAATATCGAAGGACTTTCACCGTTTGCATGTAATAAACATTTTTTTGTGGGTGAATTCAATATTGTTTTGAAAATTTCTTATCTTACTTAGATTTTGCGCAGGTGATTTTGACAAAGTGGTAAACTATTCACAATGCGCTCGATTTCGCGATTTGATTATTTTGCATTGAAGCCACTTGCTGAATTTCAAGTGAATTTAAATCGCGGAATTATTTCACGCCTAAAGAAATTACCATTCTAACCAATTCACTTTAGCAAAAACTTCTCGATAGTGAGAATCAGTACAGGCTTGAATACAAATATATGTATAGCAAATAATAACAAACATTTTTAAATGAAAATAGCAGCCCTCGTAATTGTAAAAGAATGAATATATTCGTGATCAACGCGATAAGAAGTGTCGTTCTAGAAATGTCTGCCTGTGTCAGTCCGTCTGTCCTTAAGCTCATTAATCTGTTTTGTTTTAATGGGGACTAATTCTTTATGAGAGTTAGTAACATCAAGTACTAACATAGTCGTTATTTTGTGATTTAAAAAAGAGAAAAAATTCGAAAAGTTTTCATCATTGCTGCTTAAAATTGAACTGTGGATTGGCTTTATACTATATATTACAGCATGAACAATGTATCATAATGTCCGTACTGCAATATGAATGAAAATCCAAAGGTAAACTTATTATTGCAGAGATATTTCTTCTGTTTTTGTTTCTAGGCAAGAGTTAGGCTGACGTCAGAGTGCAATCTAGCTGGAAGCTATCAGAGTGAAAGTGATATGTAGTCTTACAAGAATATTGTTTTAAGAGAAATTTTCTTAGAAATAAACAACAACGAAATCATGCAAATATGAAACGATAACAAGAATGTAAAAGCAAAGCGACAAAGCAGTTTCCAAACTGCTGTCTCGCCTCGCTCTCGCTATACCGCTTGCACTCGTTTTCCAATTATCATATTGCTTCCAGCATCATCCTTAGATTAGATTTTGCAGTTCTGAACGATCTAACAGGCGAATTTTGTTGCAGGGCTCCACTGAGCCCAGTGATTATTTGTGGTTCATGTTCAGTTAATGTAGTTCGCGCGGAAATCGTTTTTTAGCGCATAGAAATATTTAACGGTTGTCAAAAATACTATTTTACGATGTGGAACTACATATTTTTTTAGAAGTAAATTTTTTAAGAATATCGCAACAAGAGAATCTGCAGCTTTGTTTACCAAATCTAGAAATTTTATATTTTATAATAGGTACTAATTTCAGCATACACTCATTTTCAGCTTAAATTTTAATATGAATTAATTAAATGCAATAATAATTCGTTCTATTCTATTTGAATAACTACATATTTAAATGCACTGTAAGCAATTTAAAAAGCATAAAACAAATTACTAAAATAAATTTTCACAGAAATATCATTGTTTGATTTATGCACTGAAAATCAACCAAGCCAAATCCAACTTACTGCCCTACTTATGCAAAAATAAATTATACAAATTGCTTGAACAATCTAAAGTAAAACATAATAAATCTAAGAAGATTATTTTTACATTGCACACACTGCTGGCTTGACCAGTAAAAGGGAATTCATAGCAATTTCATCTGTCTAAGTATACAGCGTCAGCAATGTATTCAGCTCCAATGGAAAGAAGTTTTGCTGCAATAGTGCATCAAAATAGAACAGTAGCAGCATTTACATTCACCAGCAATACCTAGGCACAGTGGTGGTGTATCCAGGGGGAGCCATATATGCTCAATTCCCGTTCTATAGAAAATATTAAAAGGCGTAGTTAAGAAATAGGCAAGGTAAACTATAGAATAATGTTTATCAAAACAAAAATTATTGTATGACAATAGAGAACATCAACTGTGCGTAGCTGAGAGTTTTTTGTACGGTGAATTATAGGTCACTCAAATGCAAATATGGCAAAAAAAAACTATTTTGCTGTAGCGTATCGTCAATTTAGATTTAGAGTTCAATGGAGTTCTCACGAGTCGTGTATAGTTCGTGTCTAATTTATAAAAAATCGTTTGAAAAATGATCGGAAAAGTCATTTAGGATAATGAAACAAAATTACATCATTGTCAATTTTATGGAATGGTAATTTAGTTCAAATTCAATAAAATGCTCAATCATTGTATTTTTAATAACTAGTACGCCATACTCCAATTTTGCTTAACTTAGGCTTCAAATTTCTGTGTGATATCGCGAAAACAATGCTACAAAAAATAGTCTCCTGGAGCCTTATTTGTATTTTTATTTTTTATATATATATAACATTGCAAGTCGTAGTCATCAAAATACATACGAACGGTTCGCTTGAAATTCGCCTTCCTCTATAGTAAGAGAAACAATAGTTTCCTCGACTGTTACTCAGCCATTTTTCATTCGATCGAAATGCATCGTGCACCGTTTGTCCGGATTTGATGCTCTTTCTGGTGACTAGTTTTAGTAAAATCATACAATATATCGACAAAAAGAAACAAATATGCCGTTATACCGTTATACCGTTAGGTGAATGGCACCATTACAGAAAAAGAGTGTTTTTTCGCGTTTAGCACACCAAATTGCTCTAAAAAATGTAAACTTGTTTTCTGGAGTAGTTCGAAGCGGATACGAATTTCAGCAAAAAAAAAAAATCATCGTCAGTGACGAGGATTTGGCATGATGCCTATCTGCATGTGGTCCACAACGTGGCCGAAAGTCACTGTTTAGTGTGGATTGTGTGCCGGCGGCATTTTCGGTTCGTACTTCTTCAAAACGAAACGATGACATTGCCAAACACCATCAACGAAGTGTACTACCGATCGATAACTGTCAATTTCTTGTAGCTCAAATTCGATGATATGAATGTGTACGCCTTGAGGTTCCAACAGGACGGCGCTACGTGTCATAATGCACATAGTTAACTTGAACTGGCCATCAAGTTCATGCGATTTGCTTCCGTTAGACTTTTGGGGTTTGCTTAAGTGGCAGTTGTATGTCAATAAGCCGCATACGGCCGGTGCCTTCAAAGCTAATATAACCAGTGCAATCGTTGCAATTCAGCTTGATCTATGAGCCAGAGTCAAAATTGGAGAAATATTGAACTACTTGAACCTGCGCCAGCCAGCGTTGAACGATGTCATATTCCAAACAAAATGTCATTGATAGGCCGTTAAAAAAATGAAAAATAATAATAATATTGTTGATATCTCACACACTACTTGCTGGAAAACTCTTTAGCTTCACTACTTCAGAACTTCGATATGGCCAATCGTAATATTTTTTTTTATATAAATTGGTGACTCCCTTCTAAAACTTTTAACCCAGTTGCGCCACTGTCTAGGTATGTAGTTTTCTCCATTTTTTATTTTATTTTATTTTTTTTTATTTTTAACTTGCAATTGCATGGTAAAAATAAATATCACGTAGTCGTTACGGTTTTGTTCCACTTACCTTGTGCATACGTCCACTTCAGCAGAAAAACGACGATGAATACAAAACGTAAATCCATTTGAAAATATTTCACAGAGTTTCGCCTTAAGATAAAACGCAGCATTTTATTTGCTTTAAACCGCACACACACACACGAGCGCACGTTTTGTGCAGTGGTTTTAAGGATATGAGTGCCGTGTGGGTGGCACTTGTACTTCTATGTGTGGTTTCTTTCACAATTTCTTTATATATTTTTAGATGTAGTTGGTTGCAACAACAACTACAGAAACAAACAAAAAAATGAAGGATTTTATGTACTACTTTGCAGCAACTATTTATGCTGTTGTATAGTTGAGATTATTTTTTTTGTACTTATAAATGAACGAAATGCATTTCTCTTGCTTGCGGTGTATTGCTGCATGTGTATTTATATTACGCTTATTACACACACACACACACAGGTACACACACTCACACACACATGTACACAGCAGATATTTGCATATAAAATATGAATTGAGAACAGTTAAATGTTGCCACTTAAGTTAAACACTTCCGTTTCCGTTTGAATGGCTTCCGGTCGTCGACGTCGTCGTCGTTGTCGTCGTTGCAGCCGCCGCCATCATTGTTGATATAGTTGTTGCTTGTTGCTTGTCAGAATAGTTAATTTTTTCTTTAAATTTTTATATATAATTTTATACACATCTTTAATTGCAGCACATGTTTCAATCGCAGACAAATCAATTAGCAAGAAACTTGAATGTCGTCTATTAATTGCCACTTGGCAAACGCTGCCATTTTCGATTTACGCCGAATCATTGTCATAGAAGTCAGTTTCTGGTCATGTTTCCTTGGCTTAGCGCGCAGTAAAGTATGCTATACCAAAACGTAACATATTTAGCCGTCCATACGCACACACACACACACACACACACTGGCACAAACTAATTCAATCCGTATGTCAATGTTAAGCACACTCGACGCATGTAATCGCTAAATCAATCAGCCGTAGTCTGGCACACTACACAACGCCTGCTGGCCTAGCTATCCCTTAATATTGTGCTTTAAATACTTTCTATTTTTTTGTTTGTTTTTCTTTTTTTTTTTTTTGCTGTCCATTTACTTTTCTATTAGCATGTGTTACACGTTATTATTGTTGCACGGTAATTCTCCGCGCACGCTACCGATTCCGGTGGTGTACAAAACTCAACTGAATTTTTGTATCCTGTCAGGAAGCGCACGAAGCAAGCGTACATCGATACACGAAATGCAACAAACAAATGCCGAGCAGTCGCTCCAACATCGACAATCGACCATCGACATTGTACTTATTATAATCGTACGTAGTCTTCGTCACCGTCGTCGTCGTCATCGTTGTCGTCTTTATTCAGTGGAGGCATTTTCCAAGCGTGGTGAATTTCTTCTGCCGCAACTCTCTCTCTGAGAAATATTAGAAATTTTATCTCTGTTTTTAGTGTAGCGTAATTTTGTGCGCAAAAAAATTATTCGGAGTTTTGTTTTGTGAATTCCTTTGGGCGCAGGAGGTGCTTGTAGAAATAGTGTGAATGGATGAAGTGGTATGTGCCAAGACATCAGCTGATTTGTGCAAAGTGCGAGTATTTTCTCAATAAATAAAGTTTGTAAACGAATTACGCAAAATATTATATTCTGCAAAGCGTTACACAGTAATATGTTGAAGGAAACTCTTAATTGTTTACATTTTAAGCGAGAAAATATTACAAATAATATTAGTCGACAGGTAAAAAGTGGTTTCGTTGCAAACATATTTTTTTGTTTTTTTTTTGTTTTTTTTTAATTTTGGTCTGCTGAACTCGAAAATAGCCTCGAAACAATTTTTAATGAACCTTGTTTCGCGGTAAGATTTTTTGAATTCTTTTTAAGAAAGTAGGTCCACAATTTGAGCTATATATAGACCTATAAAATATTTTTTCAATTTTATACCATTCACACTTAATGTTTGTCTGAATGCTTGTAATACATTAAAGGAGTCATCGTAGACCCCATGAAGTATATATATTCTTGATCAGTCCGACGATATCTAGTTAAAAATTTGCACCTAGACTTCTTTTTAGTGCAGTCAAATAGAGTATCGATATTGACACTTCATGCTCTATTTTTGGGGTAGCTCCGTGCAAACACCCTGCCCACTTTTGAAATTTTGTATGAAAAACTTTTTATTGTAGTCCATATCAACTTAATAATTGATATGGTAGCTTCAAATGGGCGAACGCTATACATATACATTAATGGGTGTGACACCCGACTTATTTGGGTAGCCCTCATGCAAACCCATCGCACACTTTTGTGTTTTTGTATGAAAAACTTCTTTATTTAAGTCAATATTAGCTTGAAATTCGGTATGGTAACTTTTTATGGACAGCCACTTAACATACGAGGCATATTCAGAAAATAAGTGTACTGAATTTTTGTTGGTTTTAAAAATTTTTATTAAAATAAAAAAAAAGTGATACTTTTGCTGTTATTCTTTCGTGTAGTAGAGATCTGGAGATTTGCGGAGACATCGCAGAAAGTTCATCCACAGTAAATCTGCGATCGTCACGGAGCGGATTTTCGATTTTTTCCACAATTTCGTCAGTCACAATTGAAGATCTTCCCCTCCTCTGATCATCATGCACAGACGTACGACCACCACTTGTACACACTCGTACGATTCATAGCTTTATCGCCATTTGCAGTTTTCACCTCATTATAAATCTCAAACGGAGGTTTTCTCTTCCAAACGATATAATATTTGGCAGGAGACTGGATTGACATTGTTCACGAAACGTGTTGTTGCGTCGACAGTTCTCAACGTACTAACCTCGAACCAGTCTCGTTTCAAAGCGAAGAAGTCATGCTACACTGTGTTGCCAACATGACGAAAATAAAATGAAAGAAAAGAACATATTATAAGATCAACAATATTGAAATTGGAAATTGCTCTCCACAAAACTTTAAAAAGTTACGACAATGTTGCACATGACCAGCCATCGCTATTTTCACTGGATCATCCGTACGCACTAATTTCGATGAATCTGTGCAGCATTCTAGGCTGCATTGTACCTTTGGTGTTTCGTAGTTACACAAATCGATCAAAATAGCATTCAGGATAATGGTTCATCCTAAACATTAAAATAAAAACACGACTGCGCGATTATGACTTTTAAGTACAGACCGCATATAGTCAAACCTTAGCTTGTGGATTTCTTTAATATGAGTTAAGCCAATTTGGCATCTTACGAAGCCACCAAAAACTTCTTGAATTTGTTTGCATAGAACGTTTGGATTATTTTCAAACGTTGCAGCGTTTAAAAATGTTTTCTTCTTCAAGTCAAAATGAACGCTATAAACTTTCAAAAAAATATGCCAACACTATTGTTAAGCCATATATAAATCAGAATGGAATTAATATATCAAAATGATCTTATTTCAATGTGGATGAAGAACTTAAATTCCTGAACTGTTTTTTGCTACCGATGAAAATCATTTATTGCATGTGATTCCAATAGGATATTTGGAAACTAATTTACTGTGTTACATATTGTAATTTTAGCTGTTTTTGCAAATTGCATTTAAGACCATATAAAAATTACTTACCAATATTTTGTTAGCAAATTGAAACTTTAATTATTTTATACTGAATAATTTCATAAAGTAAAAACTTTAGGAATAGTTTACAATTAATATAAGTATATAAACTATTTCGATATTCGTTCGCCCAGACGCAACACATATTTTTGCATTATTAAATATTAATGTTGAAACTCTCTTCGATTTGTTTTATTTATCATTAACTCCAGTTAATAAATTCATTGCGCTGAATACCGGCAAAAATGGGGAACATGCGCAGTTTCATTTTCGGAGTAAATTGTTAAGCTCTCTGGAATTTACTGCACAACATAGTCGCTCTAATTATGTTTGAATGAAAGTAACGAGTAAAATTTGAAAAAACCGTTACATTAAGTTCGAAACTAAAAATTCACATACAAGGTATGAACAACATTCTCTACTTTTGCACTATTCTCTGGTAAATAACCGTTGTCATTAACAGGTGAGTGGCAAAATAACGTTTGCTGAAAATAAAACAGCTGTTTTGGTTTCTCTTGATTTCTATTTTTTTTTTTTTTGGTAATTAGAGACCAAATTCACATGTTCGTTGAAGATTTGCAAAATTCGCTGAGGACGACTTGATGTGGCCAACAACAAAACAAAATAGCATGCATCGTCATGAACTGTTACATTTCGCAGAATTTTCTTGGACTGAGCTGGAAAATGCGTGCACGCAGCCCGAGAAAACCAATCCTACGAACGATTATCACAACCTGGCATAAAATATTAGTCTTAATATTATGCCGTTATGAGCTAAAAGATGTGGCAAGTTTTTTGAGCGAACCTAAGCGCTGAAAAATGATGCTGCCACACATCGAAAAATTTGGTCTCCAGGAAAGTCCTATTTCATGCTCTCCTTGTGTTTATATGAAAAAACTTTTTTTTTTATAAATTTGAATAAAATCTAAAAACTGCATTTAACTTTCTTTAAATATCAGCTGAAGATGATGATAATAAATATGATATGATATCGATAATAAATCGATTATATTATCGAAAATGTCGTAATTCGTTCGAGGCGAATGGCAACATTCTTCGGAAATGTTGAGAAACGAATTGGCTGGTTGGATGATCCTGCTACATGATTTACAAATGGATATTAGTTATGATACAAATGGATATTTGATGATATTATCAGTTTTATCAGTATTGCCAGTTTTTCAAAAAGTTTGTAATGCATTAAAAGAGTCATCGTAGGCCTCATAAAATATATGCATATATTATTGATCAGCTCATCGAGACGAGTCGAGTCGATCTATTCATGTTCATCTGTCTGCGGATCAGTTTTAAAGATATCCAGCTTAAAATCAACAGCTCGCTTTATTTACAATTAGATATGACACGCAGATTTTATGGAGTAGCTCCCATACATATCCAACATTTTGTATAAAACGCATTTTCATTACAATTAAAATCAATTAAAAATTTTACATATGGCCCAACTCCCACTCTCACTTACTATTGTGTTTTAAGTAAAAAATTTACGTTTTCAATTAAACATACTCCCAGAAACGCAAAGTCTGTTATCGATATGTTCCATTTCCGATATATTTTTGTATATCGCAAAAACAGCTGTTTAGTTTTTTGTACTGGGATTGTGTAAATTATTAAAATGCCATTTTTCTTTGCAATGGCTTGTTTTGACGCAAATTTATGATAAGATTTATTTTAAAAATAAAAATTGCTAACAAAATACTTACTTACAAGTACGCAGCTACTACCTTTAGTTTATAAAGTGTTTGAAATCATTTTACGTTCGGTCTTACACTAAGATAACCCTGGTAAACAATCAGTTATCGGTCCAAACGAATCGGAAACTGTTTTTTTTATATCGGTTATCGAACGGACCAAATCAATTTATCGTACCAAACCAAATTTGTCGCTTAGTCAATTTGATGCATGGTCCGTAAATAATTATTTAAGAATTGAACTCATTATCAATGATATTAAAGAGTACATCAAAAATCAACTCGATAGAAATAATAATCTGCCCTAAAACATTTCATGAAATAATAATAATCGATTACAAGATCAACGAAGCTTTAAACGAAACGAGTTTATAAAGTTAAAAGATGGATTAGTCATAAAAAATGTAGAGGTATGCATATATATTTTAGACATTAGGAGTGTTTTGATTAAGAAATTAATGCGTCTTATGATCTACTTATAATACATTCTTGATTGAGAGAAAAAGTAGATCTTTAAATCAAGAGATTAATATATCGAGGTGCTAACCTCATTGGAGAATGGACGGTTTCTCCAGATGCTGAATTTTGTGGTGCTTTGTTTCTAAATAAAACGGAAACGGATAAGAAGTTTTTCAAATATTTTCTTGCGTTCGAAAGGTCACAACAATAGTATTATTTATGGAAAATTATTTTACGGATATGTTCAGCGCAATCTCCACTGGAAACGTGGCTGTTTTGGTCATATTTCCGATAGCATTTTGAAGAATAGTGACCGGAGTTCACCGAATAACCGTTGCATGGAAATGTTCCGTTGCAAGGCTGGAATCGTTTTTAGAGCCCTATAAATACAGTGGAAAACTTTTTTCACAATATTGGACACAATTGTCCACAGTTTTTTCACAATATTGCAAAAAAGTACAACATTTTTCTGAACTGATTCTAACTGAGAAGTTCATGAGATAGTTATATTTTACTTAATTTGTGTACGCTGAATTCAGTTTTAATTTGAAAATCTTTTCGCCAAAAACCGAAAATTTTTACAATATTTGCCTGTTTCTCCCAAACCAGCAGAAATACGGAAATTGTAAAAGCTTGAGTAAATCAACTTGGAAGTTAAAATGTCTTAAGATCCCAAGTCGTAGGAGGGATAGTTTACTAGATATAGGGCTGGGAACACGGGCTGTTCCAATAATAACCAGGACAACATTAATAACGGCTTTCAAGCGGAAAGCCTTTACAGAACCTTGGTTGAAAAATTTCAATAGATTTGTAGAAACTGATGTATTTGTAAGGAAACCTATCTGAGTTGAAGAAAAAAGGGATTTAAAAGAAAATTAAAGTTGTTCAGTTGTAACCTTTTCAAGAAGTTTAGAAATTTCATAAAATTTGGCAATACCACTTTAGTTCTTGTGGATACACTAAATTCTTGAAAATAAAGTTGAAAAAGATGTAACAGGGGCATTATCAGGACCAGAAGAATAACTAAGTTTGAGAATAAGTAAGGGTTCAAGGAGTGAATCCTTAGATATGATAGGGACAGATTTGGATTAGAAATGTTCACACCTCTCAAAGAATAGTTGATAGATGAATAAACTGATTGAGAAAACAAATTAGATGCCTTTTGTGCAGAGATGGCAGTAAAATCTGTAAGGAACATATTCAATGGATAAGCAGACGAGTTTCGCTTTGAGTTAACAAATTTATAGAATGATTTCGGGTCATTACGAAAATTGGTTTCAATTCTAACTAAAATTCAATGTAAATGCACCAAAGTACAATATTTTTCTCTAAAGCTAATTTCAAAATAAATTCAAACGTTTTACACTGCAAAACATACTCACTCCATTCTCCAACAATTCTATTCACTTTTTATACAATTATTTCTTATTTGCTAGCAACATTGCCAAGATTAAATCCTCGTTAATTGCTATTTGGCTACGCTTAGTGCATTAATTAACAAACATACCCGACATTCACACTACTACCCTGCACAAACTTGATTTTAAAATCTAGGCAATGGAAACAATAACCTGAGGTCAGAAACTGATTCCACATTCACTTTACAAACAGACGAAAAAAAAAACAAAAACGAAGCCAACAGAAGGTAGAAATCAAAAAATTTTAAGATAAAGTTGATTTTTTTGCACATTTTTAAAGACTAGCAAGGACTACATTCCACAATGGCAAAAAAAATATAAAAAAAGTATCTAGATACAGACGAGCGACCCAGTAAGTAACTACAGAACGCCCTCATTCTTCGAACAAGTAGAATAAAGTAAGTAATAGGTGGAGACATAGAAGTAGAAGAAGGAGGTGGAGGTGGAGGTGGACTAAAGCAACAATAACGAAAAGTAGAAGATAAACTGCAATCGAAGGACGTTGACTGAATGATAAATTACACTTGACAATATAGCTGCACAAGCGTGTGCAGGACCTAGGTGTGCAATAGGGCTGTTAAAATGAATGGCTGAATGGATGTATAACGTATACAGGGCTTTTGTTTATTTGAACTTGGGGTAGCTCAACTACACTCATGAGTTCACTTTTCATGGTGAAGTTTATACGCTAAAAAGTGATCATGATGATAATTACACAAGCGTTACATAAACGCGTATGAAGGGCGGAGTAGCAGTCAGTAGCAATAGTCAACGGTCAGCTCTAAGATATTATTTGCTCAAGCTCAAGTGTGGGCGAGTACTACGCATGATTGAATGTGCAAAGTATATAGACAGCATGGCAGTGACAGCGCGTAGCAAAATATAAACAGCAGGATACTTTCTATCTCTCTAGTTTGAGGTAATTATGAAACTTAGCATCCCTCAAAATAAAGCATAGTATCTGTAGCTAGGCGAGTGTCTTGAACTTGCTAGATTGCTCCATATATTCTGTTGCAGCACTCATTAAGGACATCCGTAGAGGATGTCAGTCGATGCCTTTGTCCTACTTTCAGCAGCTACAAAATAACCGCAAGCCAGCAAGCAAACCAACCCACCCACCCAACCAACCCGTGAAGAGTAACGAAGCTGTTTAATAGAACAATGTATCTTGTGCTATGGCGCTGAGCTCCTTTTAGCCTCTTATCCTCTGATGCTTGGTTGCCTTTGCTCTGTTGTTTTAATGCATTTAGTGGCTGCGGTTTACGCTCATTGTTTGCTCTTTGGCGCGCCAATGCAATACAAAACAATACAAATTTATTTTTCACCGCCATGCCAGAGCACATCGTTCTGCCAGCTAACCTCACCTCCTGTCAGCCATTTTGCTATTGTACTTTTCCGCTCTTATTGCGGCAAGTTTTCTAGTAGCTCGGAACTGAAGCTGGTGAATGGAATATGTACACGTATACGGGTGTTTGTGAGAATGCTTAGCGGAAGTTCCGGCACCCGTGGCAAAGTTTATACTCGCAGCATTGTTTGAAGTTTGAAGGGGTTCTCCAACTTGTTTTATGCACTGTACTCCATTTTATAATTTTTTTTTTTTTCTTTTACATTGAAATTGTTATGATTTTTTTGTATACTTTTTCTTGTATTTGCATAGAAATGAAATTATGAAAGTTAATTAATTGCAATTGTTTTAATTAGGTTTTTGTGTATGGATTTCAATGGAGAGCGTAAAAGTTATTATGTTAATACTGAAGTTTTTCTCTTTGGTTACAATTTTGTATATAGCTAAAATGTTCTTCAGAGTGACTGGTAAGTTCAAATAAATCGGAATGGTAAATCGGAGCTAAGAATTCGAGATAAAGAAGTAAGATTCTCAATTTTGAAAGTTCATTGTCCAAGTTTTAGTAATATCATGTTAAGCGTATAATTTTTCGAATTCAAATTTCTACACGGTTAAAAAAAAATTGTTTCCGCCGCCTCTACTAAAACCCACCAGACGCTAAAGTCTCTTGCGCGCTGGTGCGAAGCTTGCAGAGGACTTCCAAGAATTGGTCTTTATAACACATACTCGGTCGCCCGTTCGTTTGCTGCAGCTTCCGTTCTGCAGCCTGATAAGATAATCTCACACAGCTAATGGTTTTTTTTCTCTTGAACACTCTCAAAAACGCTACATCCGATACGATCAGGCTCCACGGATCGGGATCACCAGCGTAGAGAGAGGGCCATACTACTCTTTTGCTTGCTGAACTAAAAGTAGCATAGACTAGCAAGCGTGATTCTTCGCCTGATCTGCTGATTCTTCGCCTGCTGTTGCTGGTTATCTCTATTTCCAGTTATCTTAAGTTTTCTACAACACTCACAAACCATTCAAGACGCCTCTTTGGTTTGCGAGTGGGCACATTCGTCTTGTCTTCGTTTACCCATGAGACGTGGCTGTTTCTCAATCTTCGAGAACGACCTGTTAACTCAACACATGTCCTCAACATACTTAGTTGACATTACTTCCTCATGGAAGATCATAGTTGAACGTTCTATGTATGCGCATTGTCTTGGGTTGTATGTCATCAGGAGTTTAAAAAAATCGCACCGTAAAGCATCACCCAGCCTAAAATCTTAATTGGTATTAAAGGGTACTGTGAGGTTCTTTCCTACTCTGACGACGCTTTATGTGTGTCATGCAAAGACAAACGAGCTTTGCTGGAATACCAAGTTGGAAAACTTCATTCTTATCGGCATATTGAAAGCAGCATTATAATCACCAAATAAGTGGTATGAATCTTTGTTGCACTCAAGCGTCTTCTTCCGGATTTGTCCTGGAGTCAAAGTTTTATTACTCGAATTGTCATGAATTTCTATATGACGAACAGAAGACCACTTCTTCAGTAAATATTGTTTTAGATTCAGTCAACGAGACGAGACGTCTGGCTGTCATAATCAATCTTACTTGGGTTACGATGTATTTACTGAATTTGTTGCAATGGTGCCATGCACACAGAGAAAGAACTACACACGCGATGGAAGAATAAAAATGTTATAAAAATAATGCATAAATCACAACAGAAGCCATAACCTTACAAGCAAATCTTTGCATCAATTGCTGCTCGAAGGTTCACCGGAGGAACACTTAAAGCACAACAAATCAAAAAGCATTGCAGTACACAACAAACAAATTCGATGGACTGATTAAATATTAATATTAACGTGTGATTGCATTGGGAATTGTGATTCGATTTTTAAGGCAGTTAAAAGGAGTCACCACCACAGCCAAAACTTAAGTCATAAACAATCCCAAAAAAAAACAACTAGAAATTGACTCGGTTAAAGTGAAGACAACAAATTTTTTTAAACAATACATAAATTGTAGTTTATTTTTACTCAACAACAATAAATCAATAATAATAGGTTTAATAAAAGTTTAATAAATTTAAAAATAAAAGATTACTTCGAACCATATTTAATAGCACAAAACGTGACATTTGACACAAATAATAACTAGTTCTAACATATATAATACTTATTTTTCAGCAGCAGGTTCATTACCCAAGGCATCGTAGGGTTGTACTTCGCCGGAAGCAAATATCACATAAAATATTGCAGTTACAGTTAGTATAACGAAGGCAACCCAGAAGACAATACGCCATTCCATCAGTGAAGCCTAAATTACAAATCATTTTATTTATAGAATTGTAATGAGATAAAAATGGTTGTAATTTACATTTGGCGTCATATATCCAGTAATTACTGGTGCAAGTACGCCCATTAATGAACCAATGCCATTTGTAAGCGCCATCAGAGTGCCAGCAAAGTTGGGACTCATATCGAGCGGTCCAAGTTTCATACCCGAATAATATGGGCCCATCATAAACATGCTGATGGTGAAGAGTATGACAACCAATAATCGTTCACAACCGCTATACGAAGCGCCAACCATGAATATGCCAGGTCCAACAGCAGCTGAAATGTAAAAATAAAAAAAATAATAAAAAAAAACCTGAACTTTGTTGGAACCCTAGCTTTACTACCATTCATACGAAGTTTCAATTTGTGTACTTAGCAAGTATAAAGAAAAAAAGTTATTGTAAAGCAAGTTAACAACCTAAAGGTAGATAGAAATCTGGTTGGGGGCTAAACCTAAAAGTGCGCGTAACATGGCCCTTAATAAT
Source organism: Leucophenga montana (assembly GCA_035044765.1). Classification (NCBI taxonomy): domain Eukaryota; kingdom Metazoa; phylum Arthropoda; class Insecta; order Diptera; family Drosophilidae; genus Leucophenga; species Leucophenga montana. The sequence continues at coordinate 73,838 of JAWNNQ010000891.1, read as the reverse complement.
TATGTCAAGCATCCGTACATGAAATGGAGGCAAGCGTGAGTTACCCCTTTGAAGATACAATCTAACCCATTTATATAAGGTAGTTTTCTCCCTGTGGTTGATATTCAACCATTCTAGCGTCAATACAAAATAGTTCAGTACCATTTGATAATGCTGAGAACGTTAAGTATGACCAAGATGTTGGGCTCAACATAAGACTGAACCATCCCGTATAAGCGTTTTCGCTCTCTTATCTGTTCCTTTAATGCTGAGAACGTTAAGAATGACCAACATGTTGGACTCAACATAAGACTGACCCAAACCCTTATAAGCGTTTTCACTCTCTTATCTGTTCCTTTAATGCTGAGAACGTTAAGTATGACCAACATGTTGGACTCAACATAAGACTGACTCAAACCCGTATAAGCGTTTTCGCTCTCTTATCTGTTCCTTTAATGCTGAGAACGTTAAGAATGACCAACATGTTGGACTCAACATAAGACTGACCCAAACCCTTATAAGCGTTTTCACTCTCTTATCTGTTCCTTTAATGCTGAGAACGTTAAGTATGACCAACATGTTGGACTCAACATAAGACTGACTCAAACCCGTATAAGCGTTTTCGCTCTCTTATCTGTTCCTTTAATGCTGAGAACGTTAAGTATGACCAACATTTTTTTTTTTTAATTTTTTAAGAAATTGAGGGAACTGAGTGGGGAAGTGAACTCAGGTTTTTGTGATTGACCGATCGCGTTAACTGGATTTTACCTACCTTAGACGCAATACTTTAGAAAAAAAAATACAATCGTCCCTACTCCTCTTCACAAGCTGCCCAACAAAAAAAAAAAAAACCTTGTGTTTAAGCAGGTTTTTTAAAAAGAGTGTGGAAGAACCTTCACATATACAGCACCCATTGCTATATATGTGAAGCGTCCGTAAATAAGGGTCAATTTTTAAGTTGATATTGACTGCAATAGAAATTTCTTTACACAAAAGTCAAAATAGGTTGGAGGGTTTGTATGGAAACTACCACAAAAACTGGACGGGGCGTGTCAATATGTATGCTCTGTTTCACTGCAACAAAAGTAGGTCTAGGTACCGATTTATACCCAAGAATATATATACTTTATGGGTCTACAATGCATTCTTTAATGCCTTATTGACTTTCAGTTAAACTTTTAATACCATTTGGTTTAAAAATTCATATCCGAAAGTCTTAGTTTATTTCCCACCTGAAGATGTGGTCCATATTTAATCAGTTCAATCGAACATGCATTTTGGGGGCTGGTGTCGTTTGTCAATGGTCACTTTGTGTGAATGGCTTTAAAAATTGACACATTCAGTCGTAGAAACGACGTATCTTCGTTTTAACACAAACATTTTTCTTTTTCTAATACGCACCAATAAATGTCGAAGCTTTTCGTACGGTGGTCACTGTCAAAAGCTCCTTCTTAATCAAAAAATCCGCAATGACACCACTTAAAACCGACGAAATCCACATGGCTATATAGGGCAGCGTTGTATAAAATCCATTAGCTTTAATCGAGAATTGTAGTACATCAGCCATATATTTAGGCAAACATGTCACCATAATGAAGAAGCCCCAGTCATGACCAAGCTGTGCCACAACCATAGCAATCATTGGCAAATTTGTTATTATTTTACTCCAGGGAGTCTTCTTGTTCCTGCGGCTCAAGCCAATTTCCGCATCCAGATATTCACGTTCCTTAGTTTTAATGCAGGGATGGGTGCTCGGAAAGCTATAGCAAAGTAAAGACTATAAACAGTGCGCAAATAGTGAATTAAAATATTTTTTTAAATTAGTTTCAACAAAAACCCACTTACAAATATCATGAACCATAGTAAAGCAATTATGGCGAAAATGTAGAATAGAGCTGGCCAATCATATTGTTCCAATATCATTCCGGAAAGCGAATTCGTGAGTATGGTGCCGACTAGACTGCCACTAAAAACAAAGGCGCCGATCTTACCGCGCTCAGTAACCGGTGCCCAAGCGGCGCACAGTGCACTAAGCGCCGGAAATGTAGTGCCCTCGCCAATGCCCATCAGAATTCGTGTAACTATCAGTCCATATACACCAAGCTCCGTAATGCATATCGGTGTTACTAACGTGAAGAGCGCTGTCAATAATAAACCTAAACTAAGCACCCATTTACCGCCAAATTTGTCGGCGAGCATGCCACCAGGTAAATGAGTTACAATATAGCCAATATAGAATGAACCTAAAATAAAGCCTTTCAAAAATTCAGACCAATCGTATATCCCATATTGCTGAAAAAGAAAAAACCCAACATAAAAATTAAATCTAAATAATAAATAATAAATAATAAATAATACATAAAATAAATAAATGCATATGTATTAAACAAATCCACTTACCCGCTTTGTTCTATCCAAAGCATCTTCTCCTTCACAAACACCTTCTCTCGTTGCATTCTCAACCAAAGGCTTCGGGGCCACCAACACGGTTATGGCTAACGATAAGCAAATGCGCATGGTGTACGCATTCACAACGGCTAGAAAGCCCATTATGGCAAATACCCAACGCTGTGGTATTATAAAGCCTGTCAACAAACAGAAAAAAGGAAGAAATTCAGATGAAATGCTTAAGAAGAATATTTAGATTACCAACAATAAACTTACATTTTGAACATTTTTCACCAAATGTGGTTGTTTCTGATAGCATTTTTCTTGTTTAATTTATGTACTAACAAAATATAAATTTCCTCTTGTAACAAATTGAATTTAAATTGAACTTAAACTTTGAGGTTTAAGGCACAGATAAATTGATAGTCAAAAGATTTCATCTAATTGATGCGAATTTTTTGTCTAAATTTTCGATGACCGTTTGTCTCACTTGTTTGCAAATGAATTTTACATTTGCGTGATCAGGGAAGAAAATAGTACATTTAGCTTAAACTTAGCTCAAATTTAATGGTCTTGAAACATACATTTAGAAAATGTTAAAACATACAAAAAAGATCATACTTCCATTCATATGATATCATGATGATGCCGTTGGAAAGGTCTTTCAAATACCTTTTAAATTGATGCTCAGTGATTGATCATGCTATTTTTTTTTTTTTTTTTTGGAAAATGAGATCAAATTTTCGAGGTCATACTTCGAGTGATAATACGATATGAGATTGCATATATCAGATAGTGCATTTATATGTAAAAGTAGCTGGCACCCGGAGCGTTGCTGCCTTTACACCCCCCCCCCTACCACTCATTTCCCCGGCAACACCATCCCAATACCCTCTTACCTTACCTCCCATTCTCCAGCCCCTCTTCCCATTTCCCCATCTCCATCCTTTGCCAACATTTCTCCCTGCCTCCCTTTCCCCTGACCACATTAACATGTATAAAACATTTCATGGCTCTATCTTAACCTTCGCTTTCATGAAGTCTACCAGGGTAAATATTTAGATTTTATATTGTCTGTAACTTTGCGAGTTTTTATCGGATTTCTTAATGCTTACTGCTCAGTTCTTAAATTACAGCTACCAGCTCGGGTTTTTATTTCTGGAAAGCAAAGGTTTGTACCCAATGAGAGCTTTTAACACTACTATGCGGATTGTTCGTGAGGTAAATTATATCATATGCAACTAGAGCTGAAATGTCCAATAAATTTAAAAACATAGCCAGTGGCCAACGTGTTGTCGCTCTTTTTGGGTCGTATATTGAGACACCATTTTGTCCATAGTATCCACACCGGTCTTGCTGGAATTGTAATAAAGAATAATTTCTGGCTTTTACTTTGTACCAGACACAATTGCATCACGCTGCATTGACGACAGTAAAACAACGGCCTTTCGCTTTGCTGGAACGTAGGCTATCAATGTAGCCCTAGGCCCAAATCCGAACTTCCTGGAAAACACCTCTCGGTTTTTGGAAGCTTTAAATTCTTCGGGCATGTATCGCTTGTTTTTCTTCAATGTGCCAACAATGGTCATATTCCCTTCTATAAGTTTTTGTAACAACGGCAGCGAGGTGAAAAAATTATCTACTGTTACATTTCGACCAGAACTTTTATAAGGAGCTACCAGATCCTTCACGACACGCTCGCCTTGATTTATGTCTCTACAATGGTTTTCTTTTCCGGTGTAAATTTGTCCACTGAGTGGATAAAAAGTAGTTGAATCGCAAGCTCACCAAATCTTAATACCATATTTTTCTGGTTTTGATGGAATATATTGGGTGAACTTAGTACTACCTCGATATCCGAATAACTTCTCATCTATAGTAATGCATTCATATGACCTAAAATGCTTTTCCAAACATATAGGAACCCAACAAAGTTTCATCACATTCGAATGAATGGTTTAGGAACGCTAATAGAAGATAAACTGTTGATTACATTCCCCGCAAAATTCGTAGTGAAATGTCAACTTTTTATACTCTTCACACATAATCTGAATATTATTATAGTTTAGTCACAATGTTTGCACCGCTTTAAAGGAACCATCGGATATAAGACATGACAAGATGAGTTGATATAGCCATATCCGTCTGTCTGTGAGCTTCTCAAAGCCTTTTTCCGTCAATCTTTGAAATATTAGCTTTAAGATTAGAATGACGACTCTTATCACCACAAGTAACAAGTTATTAAAATGATCGCTATTTACCAAATAGAGGTGCTGCTAGCCATTGCCGAATTTTATAAGAGTATAATGTAGAGTGATAGAAAGGTGCACTGATATCCCATGCTTGGAAAGGTGAACCATATATACAAATTCACATAATACACAGCGCGTTTTTTCTGATAAGCATGAAATAAGTAGCAAATATTTGCAATGTGCGGCCAGCATAGTGATGAGAGCTTGTGACTCTCTTATATAGGTCGCCAATAAAATTTGTATGAAATTTAAAATCGATAAGAGAGCTTTAGCCATTTATACCTATTCATGACTTCATCCCTGGAGGTTGGATAGTTTGCACAAAGCGAACTATAAGCTCCTCTCCATGGACTTCATTTACTGGTTTACTCGCGATATTGCTAGAAAAGTGTACCAAGCTGCTATAAAAAAAAATTAAAAAATTCTTACCGCTAAAACGTATTCATTGCGATATTTGTTGAGCACATTTTTGAGTACAGCAGACTAATGCACTTTTTTTCTTTAATTTATAAACTAAAGTAATTCTCTATCACGACAATGCGTGGTACAGAATCTGACTATTCGGCTCAGACCCGCATTTTTGAGCACTTATAAAATCGAATTAATGATTCATTAATTCGCCATACAATAAAAGCATTTTCGTAGACAAACTACCAGTTTTCTTTTTAGGATAACAATATAAATAGTGACCCTCGTACATAAATTCTTACCTGAAATTTTCCTTTGCTAGTGCTCAAAAACAGTTCAAAACCAAAAAGTTCAAAAACAAAAAGCTTAAGTTTGGTAGAACCGAAGCTTCGATACTCTTCACTCTATTTTTAAGGTGGTTGGCTCATAACCATGGGAAGCATGGTTACCCTGCCCAATAGAGTCCACCATAGCCAAGGTAATATTGACTGTAATAAAAAAGTTTTTCATACAAAAACCGAAAAGTGGGAAGTTGATTAGGAGTAGTATTATTTGTGCTTGATTTTCTATTAGCAATCTACGTACGTGATTTCAGTTAGATATCATAAAAACTGAGAGATTAGTTTTGTTTTCAACAGAAAGGGAACGGACCCACGGACAGACAGACGGACATGGCTGTTTGATTTTTCTCGTTGAGCTGATTAAGAATATAGATCTTCGATATTTTTTACTTAGTATGTTATAAAATCCGTGACAAACTCATACCTAGAGATTCTATACCATGAGCTTAGTTTACATAATTCTTATCAAGTTAGAAAACTTTTCTCTCCGAAATGGCTAGTTCGATACATCTCATCGATGAATGCTTTTAAAGCATTGCAAACATTGTGACTAAATAATAATAATACTTAAGTGTACTTGACTGTTGAAAATAAGAGGGAAAACATCAAGTTTTTTTTTCAGAAATACTAAAATTTTTATTTTTTTTAATTGACTGAACTACTAAAATTTAGAACGGATACGCAGATACACAATGCCAACGTAAAAAAATGTTGCATATATTTGTATTATCCTACAAATTTTGGGTCTTTCGGTTTGGGAGGTGGCAGCTCATTCGCGTCCGCATCATACGGTTGCACTTCTCCCGAAGCCCAAATCACATAGACTATAGCTGTGACCACAAGTATGGCAAAAGCGACCCAAAATACAATGCGCCATTCGGTGAGTGTTGCCTAGAAATCCATGAAATAATTCAAAGCAATATAAATTAAAATAAAAGTAATAGTTTTAACAATGAACCCACATTTGGTGTCATAATGCCAGCAGAGAATGGTGCAAAAATACCAGTAATTGCACCAATGCCATTTGTGAGCGCCATCAGAATTCCCGCATAATTGGGACTCATATCGAGCGGTCCCAGTTTCATACCAGCATAGTACGGGCCCATCATGAACATGGAGATGGTGAACAGTATGACGGCCAATAAACGATCGCAGCCACTATATGAGGCGGCAACCATGAATACGCCAGGCATGAAGGCAGCTGAATTACAGCAACAACAAAAAATGTATAAACTTTATAAACCATGCAACATGCTAATGTACGAACCAATAAATGTCATCATCTTTCGTACCGTAGTCACCGTCATAATATTCTTCTTAATCAGTACATCCGCAATTGCACCGGACATTATCGATGATATCCACATGGCCACAAATGGCACAGTTGTATACAAACCATTTGCTTTTATTGAAAATTGAAGCACATCGGCCATATATTTTGGCAGATTTGTGACCATAATGAAGAAACCCCAGTCATGACCAATCTGTGCAACAATCATAGCAATCATTGGTTTATTCTTGAATATTTTACACCAGGGTGTCCTGCCCTTACGCCTGCGGCTCATTATGCCGATTTCCTGTAGTAAGAATTCACGTTCCTTGGGCTTAATACAAGGATGCGTTCCGGGAAAGCTATAGCATAGCAATGTCTAACGAGAATCAATATTATAAAAAAAAATTCTAAACAGTAAAAGAAAATTATAATTTCTTACAAATAGAATGAACCATATTATTCCGCCCATGGCAAAAATGTAGAAGAGATATGGCCAATCCAATGCATCCAATATCAGTCCGGATAGTGAATTTGTAAGTATGGTACCCACTTGACCACCACCAAAGACCAATGCTCCAAGTTTGGCACGCTCGCTGGCTGGCGCCCAGGCAGCGAGTAGCACGCTAAGTGATGGAAAAGTGGTGCCCTCGCCAATGCCCATCAGAATGCGTACAATTATTAGTCCGACTGCACCAAATTCCGTAACTGCAATCGGCGTTAATACGGTAAAAATTGCAGTCGACAAAATACCCAAAGAGAGCACCCATTTGCCGCCCAATTTATCGGCGATAATTCCCCCAGGTATATGAGTTAGAATATAACCAATGTAGAATGAGCCCAAAATGAATCCCTGTAACGCTTCGGACCACTCGTGGGTACCATATTGCTGAAAAAAATCATTGCAAACCATTTATTATTCACCAATTTTGAAAGCCTCGCTCACTCGTTTGGTGGTATCCATATCATCGCCGCCTTCACAAACACTTTCCTTGGGTGTTGTGGTCTCTGTACTATTATCCTCGTCCGGCATTGGTTTTGGTGCCACCAATACGGTTATGGCTAGGGATAAGGATACGCGCATTGTATATGCATTCACAATTGCCAGAAAGCCCATTATGGCCAGAATCCAGCGTTGCGGTATTATAAAGACTAACAAATTAAAGCGTATTCGTTAAATACATTTATCATATACACACATAAACTTACATTTTGAACATTTTACACCACATTCTGTTTCCCCAAAAATATGGTACTTTGAGGGCGTGTAAGTATTATCCATTTAAAAAGAATGTATAAACTTAGAACAATTTGAACAGCATAAACAATTTATTTTTTAAAACAATTCTTCCAAAGCATACTTTGACGTCTTGAATTAAAGAAAGCAGAACTGAAATTGAATTTCAAAACAGCTTCATCATAGACTGCGCTGAGTTAATTTATGATTTGCAAATAGATAAGTCACGAAACCAAGTACTGATTAGTAACTCAGAGTTTATACCGCCAAATTTTCTATTTACAAAATTTTGATTTCCAAATAAGCTGTTCATTTTTATACCATTCACACATAGTGTAAAATGGTATTATCAGTTTGTCAGAAAGTTCTTAACTCATTAAAGGAGGCATTAAAGGAGGCAATATTCCTCATCATTTCGACGAGACGAGTCGATATAGCTCTGTCCGTCTGTTTGTCCGTCTGTCTGTATGTTGTGCATTTTTTTGGGGTTCAATTTTTATGCTATCCAGTTGAAATGTTCTACATACACTTCTTTTCATTGCAGTTTAAAAGAGTATCAAGACACACCCGCCACGCACACTTTTTGGATAGCCTCCATGCAAACCCACCGCCCACTTTTCACTTTTTGTATGAACAACTTTTTTATTGTAGTAAATATCAACTTAATAATTGATGTGGTAGCTTCTAGTGGATGGACGCCTCACATATACATTAATGGGTAGGACCCGCCCACTTTTTGGGGTAGCCCCCTTACAAACCTACTGCCTACTTTTGTGTTTCTGTATAAAAAACTACTTTATTAAAGCTAATATTAGGTTGAAATGCGATATGGTGGGCGTGTCCCGCCTACTTTTTGGAGTAGTCCCATACAAACCCACTGCTGACCTTTATGCATTTGTATGGAAAACGTCAATATCAATTTGAAAACCGATATGGTGGCGTCTTATAGATGGTCGCTTCATACACATATACAAGTGGGTGTGTTATTACGCTAGAAGCGCTAAATTATTATAGCCCCTATCTAAACCTTCTCGTTTATATTTTAAAATATGATTTAAAATTTCCTGTGAATGGTATTAGAGCTTCGGTTCAACAGAAGTTTACGTTTTTTCTTGTTTTTAACATTTGTATGAAATGTATAATGAAAATGTAAAACCGAAACTTCAAAAGTCTTCTAACAAATTACAACTCTATTCGCCCACTAATATGTATGAGAAGCTTCTGCCTGTAAGAAGTCAGTAAGAAGAAGTAATGTTTTCATGCAAAATCCGAAAAGTAGACGGTAGGTTTGTGTAGGTGCTACCTGAAAAAGGGGGAGGCACACACACACAATAATATTTATACCTGAAGATTTCGTTAATAAGAAACAATATAACATTTCCAAGATATAGAAAAATGGACTAATTAGTTTTTGTTATAAGCAAGATTTGATGATTATTAGTTTCCATATGGAACAGAGATGGGCACGGATGCCCATTGTGGCAGAACACTCTTCGGATACACATATATACGAATTTCTGTTTGCCGAAGTCAGATCAAGAGAAGAGAAAGAACAATTTTAAATTTTTGGACAGAGGCTTAGGTTGTTTGTTAGGCTTATGGTTATAAAAAGTCTCCATACTGACATTTAAACCAATTATTCAAAGATTAAATTATTGCGAAGATTCAGTTTCCCGAATTTAGTTGTGCACAGAAATCAGAGAACAATATTAGATAAAAACAGTTTTACAAATCATTTCCCCCTTTTCATAAAAAGTGTCCTTATAAAAATAAACCAGCCAAGCACTTTTCACCGCATGAACCGTGAAAAGTCGCACAGCTTAATAAAAAGTAAAGAAATTTTTTAATTTAAATTGACAATATAAAGCAGTTAAGTACTTTCGAAAACATTTTAATAGCTTGTAAGCCCCATGAGTACACCAAAAATGTGGATGCAATGCCGAAAAACGGCAAACGATGAAAACTTCGGCGAAATAACACCGGAGTATTTACATATTCCCAACCGTAAATACTACGTGCAATTTATGTGCTCTGCACTTTTCTTATAGCGTTCCTTTATAATTTTTTTGCTTTTATTTCCTTTTTTTAATTTGCATAAAGTGAAAACAAGCATTTTAATTTTTACTCGACAAAAAATGAAATGCCAGACAAGAGCATATTTAAATAAATACCTAAAAAATAAAATTGAAAAAAAAGGAAATCTACAGCCAAGTAAGCTCGACTTCGAGATATCCTGTACTTTGTCTAAAGGCTCTTTGAACCACAAATTTGTATGGGGCTGCTTACTATAGTATTCTCATCTGAATCTATGTGCTATATTTCAATACAACTGAGACACTAAAATTGCGAATCTAGCTTAATTAACAAGAAAAAACAAAATTAATTTATAATATTAATAGTGTGATTGGGCATATTCATTTGATGCACTCAATTTGAATATTGAGTACGAGGAAGAGTGCTCCATAAATTAATTCATTCAAACTGCTTTATGAATATTCAATCGTTCACACTCAATTCATGAATGCAAAACTTGTTAAAATATCCATATTCATTTTATTCAATGCAGAATAAATTCCAATTCACTAGCACTCACTTTCAATGAATGAATGAAATCATAATTCACTACGAATGTTTTGAATGTTCCAGTAAATTTAGTTGTCCGTCGCTTGCGATATAAACAAGCAAGCAGAGAGAACAAGACACACTGATATGAAGCACATTCAAATCTATTGCAATAATTTACTTATATATTTATTCATTTATTCATTCATTCATTCATTAAATCATTCATTCATTAAATCATTCATTCATTCATATTATAGTTCATTAATTCATTCACGACTTTTAAATGTATAAGCTTTCACTAACTTCAAATGAATAAGAATGAATGTGAATATCTCAAAATTTTCATTCAATTCATATTCATTAGTTGAAAATGCAATTTTATTCCAATTAATTTGAATGTGAATGTATCATTTGCATTTTTTGCCACATTTATTCAGGGTTATAAAAGAATAGTCTGCATTTGCTAAGTTGCAGTTTCGAAACAGATGGTAGGAGGGACAGACCGCTAGACGAACATGTCTATATTTGATGCTGAACAATAATATATATATCTACTTTATGGGGTTTGCTACATCTCCTTTAATCTGTTACATACAATTTGCTCAAACGTAATATACCCTTTTACACTATGAGTACACGATATAAAAATGAGAGAACAGAATAAACAAATGAAAGAATGAAATGAAATGAAAAGCGCAAAAGTAGAGTGGAATGGTATAAACTTTTGGTTCGTATAAACTTTTTGAATTTTTCTTTTTTGCTTTCGTTTGTTCGCACCGGAAGCGCTTAAAAGTGGAAATGTCCTGTAAATATAAATGGCGGCGAATTCATTCGTATGGGAGCATAGTTGTGAAAAAGACTGACAGGGGGAACAGCAAAGCACCAAAAGCGCAGCAAACGGCAAAGCAAACCAATTTAATTTGAACTCCCAAGTGGGTTACAACGAGTGAGTGAGCGAGTAAAAACATCCTGTTGGAAAAAGTGCGCGGAAAAGTTTAATTTGGCTAATATTTGATTTAACCCCACCTTGTTGAGAATATTAAAGAAATGTTTAAATGTAAAAATACTGGTTACGCAAATCAGCTAAGTGTGAGTTTAATCAAAGTTAGATGAAAGTAAGTTAGTATACGTTTTAATGTTCTTTTTCTAAGAGTAAGACTAAACTCAAGTTTCATTTGGAGGTCTGGATTCAAATCTGGAAAATTTCGATTAAAATATAACAGATCGTGAAACAACAACAAGGCCAGATAGATATAATATATACATATGTATATATGGACACAAAAAACAGACACTGACAAAACAGATACAGACACCATAAGCACAGTTGGAATAGCTTTTAATCAAAAAGTACCATGCATTTTTCAATAAAATGAAAATGGTTCAACTATTCTTTCATATTTATTTTGACCATTTCAAAGTAGTCTCCATTTACTTCTTTTCATAGGTTAAATTTGGAATAGCCATCAGCTTCCTCTGCGAATTCGCTTTTAACGCCTTAATAATCTCAAAACACTTTTCGTGAAGTGGTGATACAGTGCTTACGGAACGACATACGTTGTCCTTGCTTAAATAGTGCCTTACAAGCTGATAACTTGCACAACAAATTCGGCAATCATCAACCATAATGTCTTTCAAATGATATCACAACAACTACACACAGAGGACATTCACCGCAATAATAGCGAAGCGCATACAAAGTATAATACGTTATCTCCTACCTCTTTCGCGGTCGCGAGTCTTGTCAACTTGTAACAGGCTTAGTTTACTTGTGTGTGCGTTTGTAGTTCATGTAAAACTTATGTGTATATGATTCATTGTGTGAGTGACGATTGTTTAAGCCTTTTCAGCCAAAATAAACAACGGATTTTGATAAAATATAGATTGTGCAAATGATTACCTTCCAAATGGCATACTTTTTAATTCAAATCGGTTGTATACTATGAGTATAGCAGCAGTCACAAGAAATCGGCTAGCCTATTAATAAATACAAGTATATACGCGTATATTGTTTAAGTGTTCCTTTCAAATTTATAATGTCATCTAAGAGTTGGAACTTTCCAAAGCTTTACTATATTTTAGAAAAAATACGTCATTTGGCCACAGTAACCAAGTGAAATCTTTTCAAGTTGAGTTTATCCAAAGGATACAAACACACAAATGAACTATTTTTTATTAACCCGACGAAAATAAAAAATTACTTTTTTATATTTGGGTTAAAAATTTTGCGTAGAAAAATTAGTTTGTGACCGATTTTTTTTTTACCAGAAATCAACTTTTTACCATCAACCACTCCCGTTATTCACCTGATGTGACTTTTAGCAATTTGTGAAAAAAAAAATAAAAATTTAGACCGACATCCTGAAGGACAACCCGGCCGATGTCAATATCATCGTTTGCAGTAAAGTAAATGTCGTGAAATATATAATCGGAAGTTGGGAAAGCTTATACCTTTCCAACGCATTGTTACTTACACGGTTTATAAAAATGTTCTTCGGAGGTGGAAACTGGTATCGACCATGCGAACGGCGCTGAAAAGTGTCATTGCTGAATCACGACCCATTGCTTCTCCCATTTACTGTCGGTGCAAAGAAATTGGAGCAGCTGAGAGAGAAAATTTCAAAATATTCATTCAAATTTAAAAATGACGTTCCTTGAAGCGCCATCTGTCGATACACATCAACCACTACAAAGATAATAGAAAAAGAATACAAACAATTAACGAATACAATAAAAAACAACAAAAAAACACAATTAAAGCAAACCGTATGCAAATGCACTGCAAACTCGTTCCCGACATTCTACCGATTTGACTTTCTGCAAAATCCTTCGGGAACTGCATCGTGACGCAGCCTCTTTTCCTTTTTGCATAAAAATGCCATTCGCAAGCAGTGCTCAAAACGCAGAGAGCTAGAAAGACACTGTGTAAGTATTACCAAAACCTAAGCACAAAATCAACCCAAAATATTTCAGTCACCAGTCATAAAGTGGCGTCCAAATGCCATTACACAGCAACAAATTAGTGCAATAAAACGTTTTCATAAAATTTTCGGGTAAATGTTCGCATTTTGAGTTTGGTTTTTTGTTTTTTTCTTTTCTTTTATTTCGCAGTTCCTTTCCAAATTCGGGGAGTAAATGCTTAAAACTATAGCAGATTCTTATTGTCTGCTGCGAAAACGTATGACACAAAGTTTTTGAATTTAGTCTCTCATTTTATCTGCAACTGTCTCACAATCTGTGAACGTCTGTCTGTCCGCCTGTCTGTCCGTCTGGCCGCGTGCCCATTTTATGTTCCCAACAACGAGTTTGGGAGATCTGTTGGTGTTGGTGTTTGAAGCGTAAGTTTTATGCTTACTTAATAGTTTTGTTTGCGTTTTTGTTTTACTTGTGGTCGATGCTTTCGAGTGCGTCCACCCTACACTCATGCTCCAGAAATTAAATGCAGACCTTTTGGCGCTTTTGGGAGTTAGAACTGAATTAGAGTGTGAGGGATGAGACTCAATTTCAATTGGAGCTACAAACATCACACGGTAATTTATCGCCATTGCCAGCAAAAGGCACGTCAGGGATGCTTGACAAACATACTACAGTGTAGACCACTTGACTGACTGAGTGGAGTGTGCATATAAATTATATTGCCTTGGCAGCAGCTTGGCCATGTACGACTCGTACTCGTACTCGTACTCGTACTTACTTTGTTATAATTTTATTTCAACAATTTTTAACAAAACCACAGCGAGTCCCAACGAAATTTTCCTTAAATTATGTCGCCTGTTTTTCTTGCATGGCAAAAAGTTAAAATTTTCGTGCATAAAATTATCGAGACTTTACTCATGAGACTAGTTTGAATGCTGTGGTTGCTGTGGGTTTTAAGGGACTTCAAAAACACAGACAGACAGACAGACAGACAGACAGACAAACAAACATACTCGTATTGAGAGGCGCTTATCAGTCAGCGCTTTGCTTAATTAATTTAAGTTCGGTACTCTTTCTACAAACTAATTTTTGACAGTTTGTAAGTTTTTCTATGTGTTACCACTTAACCCTCAAGTTGATGGCCCTCATATACATATGAATGCACAGACGAAGGCATAGTCTAGACATTTGTTTTTTCAAGCCATTAGCAAACTAATGGCATACTTGAGAGTAGTGTATGTGTATGTATTTTTAGAGAAGGGCAACAGTATGTACCTAGGTCATAAAATTTTATATTTAAACATAAACATTTACTTGGTATTGAGGCTTATATGTACAGATAATTCATATCTATTCAAACCTCACAACCAATATAAGTAATACATCTATAAGGTCTCATCGAACCATTTTTAGTCTTGGTAGCGTCATAGCCAGTGTGAATGGTCAAAAGTAGACGTTACAAATCGGATGAAAATAACATTCTTAAGTAAAAGAGCAGCTTACAAACGTCCGATAGACACGTATCCCCTGGATAGCCTCTGAACATCTGCTCCGCGGTGAGTAAATTGTGAGAAAGCAAACCACTAGAATGGTGAATATCATTCAACACTCCGGAGCCCGATGTTTCTTTATCCAAGGGCGAATTGAAAGGCTGGTTACAAATGCACAGGAATCACTGAAACAATCCCCTTTTGATAATTTACGTATATGCACGTAGCATATCCGGACCCTCTATAGGGAAGGTGCAATTATCCAGCTGTTTGATGCTCTCGAGAAATGCAAAGCTGACCTCATCGCAAAACATGAAATGCATACCCCAACATTCAATGAAAGTTAGATGAAAACTGCAATCACAACAGACTCTCGAAGCGTTTTCAGGCACATTCTCCAAACTGTTCCGGGATTCATCTCCATATTTCTAGTACCCTCAGTTGATCATGGACCTCTTCTAGAGCCACCGGACTTTATCGAGATTGACTCAGTAATTAAAATGCTTAACAAAGCATTAGGCTACTATGAGCTGATAACTGAGTTATAGAAAACCTGTGGCGAAGAGTTCATAAGGGGTATGCACCAACTCTTACTCAAAATACGGTCCGATGAATACATGTCCAACGATTGAAATCTCAATGTTCTTTGTCCTAACTCCAATAAAAGAGAACGCACTACTTTCACGAACTACCGTTCAATAAGTTTCCTTTCAATAGAATATAAAATTCCGTCCTGCACAGTGCAAATGTCCGGAATCATACAAGAAATCACTGATAAGACAGTTTCAGTGTGATTTCAGGCCAAAGAGATCGACCAGTGATCAAATTTTCACTCTATGACAAATCCTGGAGAACACCTTGGAGAAGGAAACTTTTCAACTCACCTTCTGAAATTGGTATTCTAGCAAAGATTGTTCATTCGTTCGTTGTATGATGACGCTATCATACACACAAAGCATCGTCATAGTAGAATAGAACATCTTCAAAGAAGGTTTCAGACAGGGTGATGCATTATTGTGCAATGTTTCTCCGTATCTTTGGAATGCAGTATCGAGGTTTTTCAAACAAGTCTACACTGGTACAGAAAGAGAATAAATAACCTAATAGTGCAGCAACGATAATCCAGGATATCAATGAAAATAATGGACTCACATTATAGCATATTCTATGCGTGATTAAAAATGGAGCAAAACAAAGCTAGTTCAATTACCTAGAAAGCGTTCAGTTGCCGTAAAGCCAATTAAATGGAAAGTAAGTCGAACAATGCAAATGTTAATCAGGCATTGAAATATAACCTTTTAGCTGGCTGAAAGTGGAATCTATGTGAAGTGAACTCTGCGAAGTACCATCACTTGGTAACGTTTGCAAAATGCTAAAAAAATACAAACGCTAAACAATATTTGTCAAAGTTTGATGCTGAGTTCTAATTAGTAAACATTGCGATGATTGATATCATATTGAATTGAACTAAATATGAACTAGGTTGTGAAATATAAACTCCTAAAACTAAAACTATAGGCCAAGGAACGTAATTTATGTAATTCTGTATGATGTACTACCATCAAATGAGCATATATACCATTAAAAAAGTCAACTCCACCTCTTGATTCAGTGTGCCTTCCACCACGGAATTGGCGGATATGACCGAATAGCTTTGCTTTCGGTATACTCCTAGAAGCATATACTTGAAGCTTGGAGCTATCTTAAAGTTAGATGCACTGCAATTTACATTTCGCAAATCACTTTTCCCCCTTCATAATATATCTAGTCGTAAACACAAATACAGATAACTTTCACCGTAGCTGACTTGGCATATTTGAAGCATCATTTATAGCGCTGTCCCACACCATAAACTAGAAATACTATCACGAAGTAGTAAACGATAGCACAAACTAAAGCCAGACATGAAATGCATTTGCATAAATATTATATTTCTATGGCATAAATGTAAAAAATATGCTTAACTCCAAATGATTTGGCCAGAAAAAGCGATGAGTGATGTGGCGGCGATGTCGATGGCGACGGCGACGGCGACGGCGACGTGACGGCTCAAGCAACTGTCAGCGATGGAATAAATGCAAAGTCAGGCGGCGACAAGGACAACGCCAAAGACGACGACATATGATTATCATAAGTAAAATATTTATATGCAAAAAAAAAGAAAAAAAAAAACGAAAATCCGCAGTTCACTTTCGCTGCAATATCCTTGATGCTACAATTTCGCTATAATCGTCAGTCTATGCAAACATATTAAAGCTTCTGTAGTTTAAATGTTATGTTCCGGACGTTTTTGCACACATATCTACTGATCAAAAAATATCAGGAAATTGGCAATAAAACGATATTATACTTTGATATTTGTTTTGCCTCCTTCAAAGTAATTCGCATTAAATGAAATATACTTATACCAAACTTCGAAACACTATTCAAAGGCCGATTTTTGGAATAACTTACAAATTTAGCAATCTAGACACAAGTCGCGTCAAAAACCGTGCAAAATGTTCTGCATAGTTACAAAGGAGACCCCAACGTCAGCTGCTATCTCCCTGACGATTTGCAAGCAAGGGTATACTAAGTTTGAGCAAATGTATGTTCGACCACTGTGTGTGACTAGTATGTTTAAAATAAAGAATTAATTATTATTATGTGACAGGGTGTTTCGCAGTCGTGAATTCACGACATTTTGGTTAGTCGAAGAGGTGTATAGACCTCCAGAGGGAGGCAAAACATCAACCACACTGCGATCTGATTTGAACTCTTTGTACCACTCGTATGCCTATTATTTTGGTATTGTCGCCTCTTCGTGTGCACATGAATTTTTCTTGGCAACTTACTATTTTAGGCAAACTTCGCTAAAAAAAACACTTCAAAATACGCAAAACGAACCAAACACTAATTTCTTTACAAAAACAATTTCGCACGAACCATCTGACAGAATGACTTACAGTTGTATCAATATTTATACATGACAGTTGTATCAACCAGGAGACAAAAATTTATTTCACAATATCTCAAGCGATTAATTCCGGATATTTTTTGATCAGAGGATATACTTAACATATACGTTAGATTCGAATTTTATGCTTTCAACAACACTTAGAGTAGTCCTTTCCTTTGTCATAGAATCGCAAAAATGCACGTGCTTTGATTTTGAAATCACGGAATACTAGAAAAGAAAATAGAAAAGGCAGCCCCAGCACAGAATAATGACAAGCATAATGGCGCCAATAATAATAATGATAATAATAATCATACGCACTATGTACCTGCATGCTAAGACAGTATGTACTTTCAAACGCTCATTGTCTACGTTGCACTGTGCGCTTTGCGGGCTTCTTTCATACGGAAGTGGTGCGGCCTTTTAATATGATTAATGCTTTGGCAACGTTGGGACGTAATCGTGCTTCTTCTGAAATATAAACACGTAAGTCGCGTTTGTAAGGATATTTGCAGATGCTTTGCATTCGAGCGTCTGCCGCAGGCACAGCATGCGGTAATCCTGGTGTGCGGATGAGTGCCAGACAGTGGCTTGACATTGGCAATGGATCTTTTGTTGATTCGTATAAGGAAACTATTAAAGTGCCATCATTAATGCCAGCCCCTTGAAAAAAGGATAAGCATGCAAGGCAGCTAGACTGAAGAATGTGTGTCTCTCTTTCTCTATATATATATATATATATATATATATATATATATATATATATATATATCTATCTAATGACATTTCTTGGCGCACAATAGGCGCATGCTTAGTTGCATTAAATTAATCTTAAACAACACTGCACACTCGAACGAAAGTCCTGTGCAAACTTTAAAAGCCTTAAAAACTCCGTTGAAGTTGAAGTTGCATGCCTTGCATAAGAAGTGAAGAAAAAAAATCCTTGCTAAGCTCAAAAGTATGCAATAAATTTCTTTACAACGCCAAAGCGTGCAATATTCGCAACTTTTTAGCAACTTCCGCTGCTTCTTTAGAGTCCTTGCATCCTAGTGAGTGGTATATATAACTAAAAGTAAATGCTGCATACTTTTTAAGCTGCAAAAATTGCGCTTTACAATCGCACGCGCGCTATTCAGTCATAAAGCGGAGCTGTAGCGCAGAATTATAAGGCAAGTTGTTAAAATCAAGGAAAATGGCTAACTTCGGTTTAACCGAACCTTTAACACCCTTAGTTTATCAAAATCGGTTGAACATTTTGGGCACAAATGGCTTCAACAATTGTTACTCACATAATGAATCAAAAAAATATATGCATAGAATTAACAAGAAATACAAACGCACTCACAAAAATATCAAACTTATCTCTATCTCTCTCTGTGTCTTTCACTTCCTACTTGGTATAATAACAGAACTTGATAGCATGCGAGCCAGTTACCAAGCCAGTTAGAAGCTTGTTCGTTTTACTTTGTATGCGCTTCGGTATTATATTGGTGACTTTTCGTGTTTAGATTTGCATAATGCAATTGTCGTCTGACACCCTTTCTACATTTTATGGAAAATGATATACCAAATATTTAATTTCTCTCCATTAAAGGAAACACGTTACCCCCTACTGGAACCCCTATCTGCACGATTGGCTTGTACAGGAGTTATATGCAATAAATAACCGATCTGTATACTGTAATACTGGATATAAAATTCAATTTTATCGGATAATTTTCATTTTGTTCAGATATTTGACATTGTTTGCGAGCCGATCTTAAGCATGAAGTAGATCCACTGTTTCCGACAAAAATTTTGTTCAGCCATGTGGCCTATGATAATTTGAGTTTCTGTCCTGTATAAGACGGACGTTGAATACACCATGACTATAGATTTGTGTGGTGAAAATATGATTTTTCGAGCTGCACCAATATTGAGTGTCCAATCTGAAACTAAGGAATATTCCAATGTTCATAGATTTCGAGTTTCAGCTCAATACCTTCAAAACTGGTACATGGGCGAACAGAAAACCGAACAGACAGACATACATACAGGTGAACGGATATACGGACAGACATTCGCACATGTTTATCTCGATTTATCATACCAAACTGACCAAGCATGTAAGTATATATAGGCATTATCGGGTTAACAATACCTTCTCTAATGCGTTATAAACTCTCCAACAAACTGATAATACTCTTTTTCATGGTACATAAAACAAGTAGTAGTGGAGCAAACGAATCGTATGCAGCTATCTAGAAGTAAGCAAGATTTTTGGTAATTTTTATGCAGCATTTTGGGGCAGACGTCATCGTCATGCATGCAGCTTTTCCAGCTTGCAGCATATCAGCGTCAACTTTTGATCTACGTTTTTTTTATTTTTTTTTACCCGAGTAGAGTTGAGCTTAAGTGGGAATTGTACAATTGAGTGTGTGCGCTGCAATAATTTATGTGCAACTGCCGCCACGCAGACAAATGAACCGTCACAAAGACAGAGAGACAGAAGGACAGACAGACGGACATATGTATGCACTACCAACGAAGGCGCAGTATTCAACGCAAGCCCAGAGTGATAGTCACGCAAACCGTAGTCACTGTGAACAATAAAAGTTCACTGTAGCCCCTCTCCTTACCATTTTGGCTGTCATGTTGTTCATGACGTTGAAAAATTGTAATGAATGCGATTTTTTTTTAAATTTTTAACTTAAAAAAAATTCAAGAATGCATGCGAAAATGCATAAAAGGATGCAACTTTGTATACGAGCATACTTTAATCGGTACCAGGATACCAAAATAGCACATTTTATATAAAAAAAGTAGATGATTTCTAGGATGATCCTAATGCCTAATGCAATAATCGAAGCGTTGGCCGATTTGGTTGAAGATGGCTCCCTGGTCAGCATTGTTAGCCAATTGCTTAAATGCAAGGTGGTAAATGCCGAGCTAGGAGGTTCGTCTGCTCCTACCCCTCAAGGGAAAGTTGTCACCCTCATTTATGGATTCCAGTTATCGATCAGATGCTAAGACACATCGACGATGTTGCCATAGTAATAAGTTTCATCTTTCCAAAGACTTGCAGCAATTTAATAGGATTTCTATGATTTGAGAGTAAATCCTAATAAAACAGAGCTTGTGCTCTTCCCAAAGTACCGAACCTGATACTCTCAAAACTGAACGGGGTAGATCTGAAATATTTGTAGAGTGCACGATTTGTAATTGACAGGAAACTTCTGCTTGAAATGATTGCTATGTTTTGAAAACTTTTTATATTAATTTATTTCTTTTATATTTTAGCCATCCGCTATTAAGATTTCATCAATAACTTCACAAATGCATGTTGAATTGCTGCCTAATCCGATCAGTAGAAGTGTATTTAAATTGAGTGCCAA
Source organism: Leucophenga montana (assembly GCA_035044765.1). Classification (NCBI taxonomy): domain Eukaryota; kingdom Metazoa; phylum Arthropoda; class Insecta; order Diptera; family Drosophilidae; genus Leucophenga; species Leucophenga montana. The sequence goes on along the minus strand of JAWNNQ010000891.1, from coordinate 52,680 downwards.
GATTTGAACATGTCACACACACAAAAGTATGCATAAGGTAAGTTAAATAAAAGCATATAATAAATTTAGAGCGATCGGTTCCCCATGAGCACCAATACCTCGTGGGGGACCGATATATATATATATATATCAGTCACAATATTTCGGAATAGGGTAATTCGATTTCATTTGCGAAAATATATTGTGTTTATACGTTTTAAGACTCTTTTAACGGTATGGAACACTGCTTCTGTGGAAGGCCATCCAATGTGATAAACCAAATATGGCATTTAGATAAATTCCTTTGCGGAACATAAAGTCACAAGTGATGTGATGGAGAAAGATCCTAATGTAACGGAAAAACAACGAGTGATTTTTTTTCAATGGCTGTAATGTAAATTTAATAGAAAAGGTATCAAACTATGAAGATATTGTGGAACTAATCTGGTTTCAGGGTGCACCACAACTGAACACAATGAGAGATAACCCCAGCCAAGCTGTTTTTTGGCACTCATTGTCAGTAAAATTTTGTTAAGTATTAATATAAAAAATATATTTAGAGTGGTACAAAAAGCATTCTGTGCACAGGAAGTGGATGCTGCAGCGTGGTATTATTGTTGCTGTAACTCCAATTTGATGTACCTTGAAATTTTATTTCACGCAACATTTACATATGAACATGTACAAGAGAGTTGCCTTGTCTATTGTGCGCCTTGGAAACCATATGTTTGTTAGGTGACGTTTCCATTGGAAAGTTTGAAACTTTTCAGCAGAACGTTTTGATGTACACGCACTACTAGTGTTGTTTACAGTGACTTGGAAAATTCATCTCGGCTAAAGAAATGGAAATAACTAATGAACATTTTCGTGCGATGATTTTCTACGACTTTCGACGTGAATTTTTTCTATTGTTTATGACTGCTATGCTGAATTCAATCGTGGTCACCGTTTGCCTAAATACGAATCTAGAGAAGATCGTCCAAAAATAGCTATTGTTCCAGAAATATAGATGCTGTGCGTGAACTGAAAATGCTGCACCATCCTGTGACATACTGTGCGATTGAGGCATTCTTACACTTTAGTGCGACCAGCATAAATTCAATTTGATCGTCTAGAAGATTTGCTCGCATTGTAAATCATCCAAAAAAGATAGAACGAAATACAGCCACGGTGGTTCAAAATTCGTTTATGTTATCGTAATAGGTGATCTATGATCTATCATGGATCTATGAAACAAAACAGCAGTCGACTGTATGGGTACACCAAGACTAGCGAAATCCAACATAAGTGTTTCACGGATGAAGCAGTTCGAAGCTTTTGGTCGACCGCTTTTTCGGGGGAAACTCGTCATGTCGCCACAGCTACAGTAGGACGAACGCCGAACGCCGAACGCTGAATCTACCGCCGCCACGACATTACGAACACATCGGTTTATACAAGAGCGCTGTATAGCACTCGAAACATCGAATTGATGATTCAAGCGCCTTACAGCCCTGACTTGACACCAACTGACTTCTTTTTGTTGCCGAACATCAAAAATAAATATCGAGTTCAACATTTTTCGACTTCTGAAGTAGCTGTTTCGAAAGTTGTTTGTACATCAAAATGTTCGACATACGTTTATGCAAAAAAATGTCACATTTTCCAATGGAAATATCAGCTGGCATCTAACAACACTTAGGGTTGACAAAGCGCACAATATACAAGAGAACTCTCGTTTGCGTGTATGTGCCAAAGAGGGAACGTTGGAAAAAGCTGTGTGAGATTGTCTGTGTGTATATGAAAATGCGCTGCAATATTTTATTGTGTCAAATGGAAACTCATTTGTCAAATGTCAGACTTGATGATGCAATTGTTGAATGTATTGTACATAAGTGTATGTGTGTGCGTGTGTGTGTGTGTTTGTCGCGTAGTTGCCATGCAGATTTATAGCGCATACAGAGTTATTTAACATCACTTCCCCTTAACTTTATATGCACACTTTGCTCTTCTTTTGGAGACTGTTGAAAAATGCTTTTTATTTGTGAATTTTTTCTGTTCTCCCCCCAGTGTAAGTACCTATGGATGTAAGTACATGCTATGCGCATGAAAGCTGCTTAGTTTGCGCGCATATTCATTTTGAGTGCATTAAGGGATTGACTACTTATACCAACACCCAAAAATCTTGTGTTTTTTTTATTTTTTGTTTTTTTTTTGTTTTGGAGCTGCGTACTATAAAGTAAATATAATTCTACATTGGAGTACAACATTTTCCATAAATGATGCTTTAAAATCTAAAAGCTGTAAACTGCCAAAGTGAAAAACAAAGAACTAAATAGAAAATGCGTTTCACAATTCAAAAAAAAAACAAAAAACAATGACATTTAAATAGACAAACAATGTCACTCAGCTCTCAAATGTGCTTAGCTTCACTACCCTCTTAAGACGCATACACGTACTTTGGTCTGAAATGGTAAGAAAACCTTAAGTAAACGTATCGCATTACGCGTTAGATGCCTAGCAAAAACACTTAACCTGTCTTTGCAAGGTACTTAGATAGAAAAGGCGAAGAAGACCAATACTAATAATATTGTAGCTCAAACTCAAATCCAAACACCCTAACGCATACCACAGTTTTCTATTAGCTAAGAACACTCAACGTGATGTGCAACCCTCGCTGTAGCAACGTGTTAAGCAAACAATTTATGCGACTTTAAAATCTTCAAGAAAAAAAAGTGCAAAGAACTCATAACGACAATTTTCACCACCGCAATGGTAGTCTGCAGCTTTAGTTATGGTCTGGCAGCTGTTTTTTTCTTTATACGCTTCAAATGTTATGTGAAATGGGGTTTTATTAGTTGAGCGGAAATCTTGCAACATAATTGTGATGTCGAAATTTACTGTACGGGTTTGAAAGTTCGCTTATCCATTATATATTCAGGCTAGTTTAAATATAAAATCTTCTTTAACCCATTGATGGTGGTATTTTCAAAAAATGAAGGAATTCGTATTTAAGTATTTATTGTGTAGTATACAAACCTAGTTTGAAAACGATCGAAAGTAAAGCAATATTCTCCAAATATAAGCTTTGACAACAACCCTCCCCCCTCCTTTCTCCGCTTGGTGAAGAAATGTCCAAAATCGGCGTAATACATGTTTAATTATTTGTGGTGTAGAGTGTACAAACTGAGTTTCAAATCGACCGAAAACATTTTTCAACTTTCACCATAAAAAGATGGGAAAGGACCTGGAGCTCCGGCCTGACGTGATGGGATAAAATAGACTTTGGACTCGGTTTCAGTGATCCCAAAAACATATAACCAACATGGGTCAAAAATATTATATTTCTGGTTATGTTTTTTTATTGGTTTTGGTCCGTGAAACCAAATCCGATGTCCATTTTCCCATATCAAGTCAAACCTGACTACCAGAACTGTATTTTGTTCTATTTTTGTGTGGCAGTGAAAACTTTTTGAGGCTGTGGCTGTGTTATGAATTAATGAATAAGTCACTCTTATCTATATGTGTATATATATATAGATATTAATCAATTTTCACATACTAAAACAATTCCAACCCTCCTTAGCACGAATTCTTGAAATATGTGGGTTTGAACAAAATAGCCAAACGCTTTTGATAACTTATAAAATTGCGAAGCTATTATTTTGCTGACTTCTTTTATAATCCTTAGCACTTTGCACACTCCTATAAGTATTCACAATATCAAGGTTATTGTATACCCCTGATTTATTCTTACTCGTATTGTTACCATTGTGAATATGTAGGGTGTAAAAAAATCGCTTTCATATGTCAAATTCATCTGTTACATCTACTCTCACCACTTTTCAAACGGTCGATTGCATTTTCATTTTATTCTCCTGGCATTGTGAAAAATATTTCTGCCTGAATTTGCAGCCTAAGAAAATATTTTTCTTTAATTTCTCTCAACTTGCAACGTGAACTTTTGTCTATGAATGAGGATGGGTTTTTCATTTGAACTAATCTTGTTGCATCAGCGTACAGTTGGGATATTGAATTCTTTCTTTTTCTGAATTGTAGCAAATAGTTGTTGAATTGTAGGTACAGATTTTTTATGTTTATGAATATGTGAAGTGGTATATTACTTTTGTTGAACTTGCAATGTGTACCTGCAAAATTGTGAGAAGCATTGGATCTTCCATTAGGTAAGCTAGACCAGTTCGCTGAGAATAGAAATAATAGAAATTAGAAACTGTTTATATAGTTATCGAATTTTATCGATCTACCCACATGAATCTTATTTTATAGCTGCCGTACCAAAACATGTTCCAATTCCTTATGTTCCATTAAACATTGTAAGCTTTCGTAGAATTTATAAAATTCTTAAAACAAAAATAGTTTTTAAATTATTGAAAATTACGAGTGCGGAATAAAATGTTACTTTTCATTTTCTCTTGCAGTAACTTGAATTGCAGCCATGATAACAAAGGTTGTTGTTATCGTAGCAATATATCGATATGTTAGCGATATTATCGATATTGATATTATATGACTTCAATAAGCTCGATAATCCCGACATTTTTAAAAGAGGATGTTTTTGAAATGATTTCTTATAAAAATTTGTCTCTATGTATCTACATACCTGTACTATATATTTGTATGTCCGTTATAGACAGATTCATTCGCCGTGAAAATTGGTGTGTATATGCTTTTAGGAACAGAGAAGGTTTTGCCGATATAAAAATGTATTTATTAATCACAATTTTAGTATTTTTATATGAACAATTTTATAACTCGAGAACGGCTGGACCGATTTTAATGATCTCTGACAGGGTGAAGAGGGGTAGGTGAATGGAAGGTAGGGTAAGGGATCATAGGGAAGGAGGGGTAGCAGAGGAAATGGCAGCAAGGCGCTGGGTAACATTTAAGATAGAGGCAGGAAATGTTGAATACATGTTAATGGGATCGAAGGGGGTAGGGAAAAGGGGGTGGAAAGTAAGGGGAGCTAGGAAAAGGGGCAGAGGAATGAGGCAGAGTAATGGTGGCAACGCAAGTGATTGGATTGGAGAAGGGGTGGAAGGGACAAGAATAGGTATAGGAGATTCGGAGTTAGAGTAAAGAGGCATGAGGAAGGTGGGGAAGGGGGAAGTAGAGGCAGGGGAGAGGGGAGGGCCGCGTACAACGTCGCTGGGACCAACTAGTACTTAATAAGTTTAAGATAAATTAGCTTTGAAATGCGTTTAATACATAAATACACTTTTTTGGAAGGAATATCGATGTATCAATATTATCAACAAATCAGTATCATCTCAAAATAATATCGCCAATTTTAATTTCGTGGTATTTACGATAATGATACTATTGAAAATATCGAAAGACCTATCAATATCGATAATTTCAATATAGTCAAATTACCAATTAAGAAACTATTCAGTTTATATGGCAGTGAGTCTAACTATACTTTCAGTGTTTTATTATTGTACTCTGCCATAGAAAACTTCAAAATGCAATCTTCCAGAGCAATAGATATCTTGATATTAGTTTAAGCAATACAAAATTCTTTTGTAGTAATCTCTCAACAAAATATTGAAGTCAAATTTGACTCTCAGTGATTTCATAACCAAATAATATAAATATGTTTTCAATTGTAGTCAATTTTAGTAATTCAATATTTCGTGAAAGTCATATTCATTTCTCTCACTTCATTAACTTCAATTTGCTTGCGGCTACAAAATATCACTTGGGGTTTTTTTCCATTTTGACAAAAATAATGATATGTCAATTACCACAAATGTCAAAAACAATCAGGCACAACTTGAGCATAATTAACGAAACAAAATACAAACGATTAATATTTCTATTATTTATATACATATATTTAAGTGCGAAGAGTGGTAGATATCTAGAAAACTAAATTCTTACTCATACTCATATCAAATTACTTTGACCTAAAGCAAAACATTTTGGTTTGGCCTCTTTGAATATACTATTGTAAGACAACGCATACATTGTGGTTGACAAAAATTATATTTTGCAGGTGGCATAATACGAAATGGTCCTCTACACCATTACACCACCAACTCTGCTATGCAGCCAGTCCAAACAATGAGTTTCTTTGCAGAGGTCAGGGAAATAGTAACTATAGCCATCGTGGCTTTCCAAGAAGACCACGCGACGCCTCTCCGAATTCCAGGTCACATGTAAGGGATGGCTTCTTCTTAACTTTTATTCCTTTTATATGCGAAATAACACGACGTATAGTTGTGAGACTTGCCTTGACCCCACACTATTCACAGATATTTTCCAAAGATTTTTGATAGTTTGACGCACACTGTGTTCGGCCTTTCATGTTTTTCCATATGTTGACTCATTACATAAAAATATGTATATAACATATCGGCTCCTCTTGATTTTCTTATCTATTTTAGCAATAGATAGGCCAGCGTTCTTGTAAGCTTTGAGTTGTACTTTTTCCGCTTCGATTAAGGGTTCTGCTCGACCCATTTCACGTTTTTTTTTTTTTTTTTAATTAAATAGTCAACAAGATAACGATCAAACTAAATATATGTTCAATTCAATTTGGTCTAAATTTGGTCTAAATTTCAACGTATGCTAACATAAAGTATAAAAATTCGTAACGGCTCTTTTCCAGAACTTGGAATTTGTCACAGAGAGAGAGAAGAATAGTTGCACAAAGATAAAGTGCAAAAATACTGTTATTTTATCATTCCGCTCTTTTGAGTTATGCGCAATTGCAAAGAGAGTATACAGGGTGTTGTATTCCAGTGGCGATGAGTGTATGAACTATTATAATATGTCGCGGAATTTGTAACGCATTAAAGGAAGCATCTTAGACCCTATAAAGTATATATTTGTGATCAGCTGGACAAGATGAATGGAATTAGTCATATCAGTTTCTAGGTCTTTCTGAATATATAACGCAATTATTATGCCACGCCCACTTTTAGGATAGTCCCCATATAAGCCCAGTACCCATTTTTCGGATTTTGTAAATCTTAAAATTTGACGACGGAAGCTTCATATAGTTTTGAGCTAACCTCCTTAAAAATGGAACAAAGGCGTATCAAGAGTATTGAAGCTTCTATTCTATCGAAAGGTTAACTTTTTATAAGCTTTTTTCTTGTTTCACATAATTTGATATTTGCATATGTTACCGCCTAATCCGAAACACGCTTCTTATTGTTGTCGAATTGAGTCTTGGAACATTCAAAAGGTTATATATAATGTCGATAACAACTCACGATTTGTTGGAATACAAATCCGAACTTGGAATGACCGATAAATCGATTGGCGCATTTAATTCGATTAAATCGATTGTCACACAATTTTGAATTTTCACAAGATTAAACATTATTTCACTATTTTTCCGTTCTTTGAAATTTTAGCAATGAAAAATAAACTTAGTTTTCTGTGACGTTTTTTTAACTAAAACCATTTTTTATTTGAAAATTTTACCCAAATATTTTACTAAAAACAAAAATTATCACTGAATTACCCTTCGAAAAATTTTCTTTAAATGAAGTGCTAATTTGTTTCTGTATTTGTGCTGACGGTTTTTCCATTTGAAACCAGTTCTTTACGTCAGTACGCATTTTGTGTGCACGCTATAAATGTTATATGTAAAAGCTTCTTTCTCATTGAGTGGACAAGGACTTACTTCACAAAACAACCATTCCGAATTGCGTGCAGTTAATTACACCAACCGCAAAAGGTGTTAGATACACACAACAATCGACAATTTATTAAACTTGCGTGCAAAGAGCTGAAGTTGTTTGCGACCGCAGTTTAACATTTGAACTCTGTGCGGTCAGTATTGTTATTGACAGTCCAAAAAGGGCAAAAAAGTATTGAGGTGTTAAGTTAACTCTGATAATGTGTAAATTATGAAAAATTATAGAGAACAAGTATGAGATACAGTGTTATAGCGTGTTACCTGCGCCTCCAACGTGATCAATATTAATTATAGTAATCAATTTTAATTAAAACACGATAGCTTTATAAAGCATATATCATATAGTATAGTACAATACATAGCTATTGAATTAATAGAAACCGAATTGAACGCGTTCGTGTGCTGCAATTGACAGCGAAATGCGTAGCAAATACAGAGAATGCTTAATACTACGAGGGCAATTTAATAAATCAATGGCATTTTGAATTTTCGAATTATATTGATCTGAAGATAGTTCCTGCATCATTAAGTTTGTATTTGACAGGCATTGAGCACACACATGAAAGACAGACAGACGGACGGACAGAAAGCATGTCAGTGCTGAAATTAACCTCAAACTTAATAGTGTGTTAAAAATTCGAAGTAGTTTTGGATGTTGGTTAACCGTAATAATGTCAATATTATCATTGCAGTACTTCAGCAACCAAGCAGTAGATGAAACAGTGGTTTTCGTTGGTCGGAACAGCACGGCAACTTTCTGATTTCTGTTCGCCTGTTTGCCTTTCATGTCTGCGCTCAATGACACTCAAACACAAATTTTATGGCGCAATTTCTTAACATAGTATATAGTAGTCTACTAACAATTGGTAGTTGACATGAGTAGTGTTGTGTTCAAAAAGTCACTGACTTATTAAATTGCCCTCGTACAATCCTGTAAGGCAGAGACAGACGACATGCAAGGGCTCCAAATAAGTAATCTCAAAAGTGACACATAAAACCTGTCGAATGCATAAAAGCACAAATTTTTGTACAGCAAAACTAGGACAAAAGCTAGCATATATATCCTTGCATACTACTATGTAAATAGATAGACATACTATGGTGGAGAGTTACGCAGCGCAGGAGACACCCACTTAAGTGGCTCACAATTTGAGTTTGACAGCAGCACACGCCACGTTGAAAATTTCACCCTCCTTCTGAATACTGCCACTGCTGGTTTATGTGTCACTCCGCTATATGCCAAATATGCAGTATGTATGCACCGCTTTGACAGCTCACCCCAAGGGACTGTCATGCATCCATAATGCGAGACAGCAGACTAACTGAACTGATGGTCTGATGGTCTGTTGGTCCAAAAACCAAAACCAAAACCAAAGCCAAAGCTATTGTTCTTCAAACGTTGCTGTTCGTGCTTGGAGCGTACTTTTCTGGAAATCAGGCCTGGCTAAGTGGAAAATTTTGCCCAATACACTGTATTGAAATGAGTATCTGTATGTATGTGTATGTATGGGTATGTCCTTGCAATTGTGTGCAAATGAAGCTCTTCTATGTGTGAGAGACCCTTTTTAAAATCGAATTTGAAAGCCCAATTGCAATGGGCGTTTGGGTGCTTACGTGTCCTTATAAGCTGTCGTATGCCTGTTTTTTGTTCGAGCACTGATAAGGTACTTTCCCAAAAGCTCAAGCCACAAATATCTACACTTTCTATGGAAGCACTTACATACCTACAGGACATGTAATGAGTTTTGCATGCTTTTTGCTTCGGGTTTTGTTGCTAGCAGTTTTGAGAACAATTAATTTTCCATAATTCAGACATTGCTCAATGAAATTGGCAGTTTATAAAATTTTTGCAACAATGATGGCATTCAGTTTGGGTGGCTGGCTTTAATGAGCATATCAGCTCTGTGCAGTCTCACTGACAGTTTAAGTGCCTTTTGTTCTATACAATTTATTAAGCATTTTCTGAATACGCAAAATTGGCTTATGCATTTTTCAAGAGTTTTTAAAAGAATGGTGTTTATTAAGCGTAAAATCATTTTGTTGCCAAGTCTGTGGATTTTTTGGTGAAGCTATTTTTTATCGAGTAACATTTGGTAAGTTGGCCAAAAAAAATATTAATTTCTACACTGTAAGGAAAATTTAACCATGTAAATATGCTATCCGATTGAAACTAGCAGATTCAGCGATAGCACGTGAAGGTCATGACATGCGGTCCGACTCCTTTAGCTCCAGTCCAAATCCAGTTCTTCAAGTCTGTCCGTAAATTAATACGATTACACCTGGGCAATCAAAATGCGGGTTAGGTATGCCAGATTCGAATATGTTTGGCCCGCAGCAGTGTTAGTAATTTAAAATTAGGAGCAATTTCAAAAAAACATGGCTGCCTAACAGCATCCACAATCTCAAGACTCGTTGTCTGAAGCATTTTATTGCAAATATTAACCTGAATCGAATATGTTTCAAAACTGAAGAAAACTACAACCAAAAAACTAAGTTACAAATCGTAATCTTCTAAATAGTCTTTCGAAGCACTTTAATCCCAAAAAACTAAGTTACAAATCGTAATCTTCTAAATAGTCTTTTGAAGCACTTCAATCCCATAAAATTTCTGTCGAAATTCAATAACTTTACAATGTTATGGACGAGAATGAAGCTTCCATTTTCCCTGTTGATATCCCGTATTAAATAAGCGAAAACTAAAATTGGATGCTTATTCTTCTTAACATACTAACTTAGCCAAATTGCAACCATGTATTATTTTAATTCAATTTGGCAACTAGTTGACTCTTTAAATACTTATTTGAAAACTTCAGTATATCGCAAAAACATTTCAAATTTTAAGAAAAATATGCTATTGTTCAATTTAGCGCGGATAATACTAGCATCGAGTTCGTCCGGGAAGGCTTCACACGCTGCATGAATGTGGTACAATTGTATTTGGTTCCATTCGCGGCGGTGAACAATCTTTAAGGCGTTGACCGTCTCATATTCTTTAGTTGATACTTTGGCCTCCAAAATGAATCATTTGGAAAAATGCATTGAATTTAAGTCTAAGAAATATGGTGGCCATTGTTGTGAAGAAATGAAGCTGGGAACGTTATTTTGTAAAACACGTTGGGTTTCCCTGACTTTTTGGGATGGTGCCGAGTCTTGTTGAAACATCCTATGGTTTCTACCGAATTGTTTACGCGCCCATGGTAACAAAGCATCGTTTAATATCTTTGCACGGTAGATTTGTTGATTTACCTGTTACCGCGGCCCAAACAATTACTGACGCTTGCTTTCGCAGAGTAATTCACTGGTTTAAATTGTCTTTTGATTTGCAATTTAACCATACACGATCGTTTTTTTTTTTACATATTGTTGAACCGTACAAATTTTAACTTTAGTAAAGACAACATTTTCAAGCTACCCACTAAAGTGCAAGCGTTTTCACACTTTTGCCTTTTGTGCTGGTGTTAAATCTTGTACTTTTTGTGTTTTGTCGGCCTTGAATCGTACTTCATTTTCTAATATGTGCCCTATGCTACGAGCAGACACATTGAACTACGCTTTGTCGTGGATTACGTTGAGTTCTGGTCTTCACCTTTTTAACCATTTCTGCCGAGGTTGCTTTGTATGGATGTCTACCTCCTATGGCGTTTTTTGATGCTATCATTATCATTAAAACGTGTTCACACGTAAATGACATAGCTCATTAACAATGGCTGGTTGCGATTTTCCAGCCACAATGCAATAACAATGTTGCATTTGAATTTTGTAGGCTTGTAAACAACATAACAGACTGACGCTTGACAAAACAAGAACGCGCTGTCATTAGCCGATTGATTGCTCAAACAGCATGAAGATGGGTATGGAAATGAGCGGTAGGGTATGAGGAAGGTGGGTCGGGAGGAAGGAGTGGCAGAGGGATGGAGAGGTAGGTGGCGAGGCAGAAACGCGCCGGGGACCTGCTAGTTATTAATAATTATTTGTTTGATTTATCGGCGGAACTATTTTATGTTTACGATTATGAGTTCCCTCTGGTTGTCAGACCTTCATTTTGATACTACTGACATCACCAGGGAATTCGTACGTCCATTATTATGTCAGTAAGTTTTAATTAACAGTTTACGCTAAATCTATAGACTTTGAAAATGTTTTTAACGGTTTTAAATAGAAATGTCTATGAAATTTACTGCAGAACAGAGGCATGTGTGCTAGGAATGTTAATATTTTAAATGAGTTAGATGTCGTTTAAATCACACATGGTTATTTTTCGAACCAATATCTGTCAACGCAGATGCGCATCAATGCCCATTTTATTTATTTTAACCCTGGACGAAATGATGCGATCATCTACGAGCCGGTGACATGGTATACAATGACCGTTAAAGCACTCTCGGCAATTACGTTCATCCTGCTGGCCTTGAAGTAAATAGGGACTAATTCAGAAGCAAAGCTTAGTCAACTACTCCAAGTATACTTTTAAATGAAGAGGAACTACATAGATGTAAAACAATTGTTCGTATACCTAGTTGCGCTACCTGTGACAAAAATAATCGGCGCTAGTGAAGACATCGAAGCTTACGTAAAGAAGACCAAATAAACTCTCGGACTGTTCAGCAAGATATGAAAATCTAGATACTTAACCACTACCACGAAATAATCGATCAACCACTCCAATATAAAATTCATGGTCTACTATGACTGTAAAATTTTAAAATGCACCGCCACAACCCAAAGTCAAATACAAGACTTTGTAAATTGTTATCCACATGCTCAAAAAATCTGGTGACCCCAACACATCAGCAATTCCAAGCTCTTATGTGACAGAATCTTTACAAATTCTGAACGAATATCCAAATATTTTCAATAATGTTTACATTTATATGAACAATTATGTTACATATTGATAATTTTAAGCATGGCACTTTCGAATCTCCATAAAATTTTCAGTGTATCGCAATAAAATCATGACTACGAAATATAACTACGATTGACACTGCTGCATGTTGCTGCGTGTGACCACTTGGAAAACATTCTAAATAAATGATGACGAAACGTAAAAGCTTTCTGCTGTTTTCACAGACAGTTTAGCAATGCTCGAGGGTCACCACTCTTCCAGGCAGTTCACACGCTCAAATAAAATTTGCGCCAAGTGAAAAGCCAAAAAGCGTGCAGGCACTCTACACACTACACAACACTACACTACAAATACAAAATGGAAAAACCAGTACCATTCAAATGTGTTTACTAAAGTATATCCCTTTCTCAGTTACACAGTTTGGATGTATTTTTAAAATGGCGCATGTAAAATTTACATTTTCTGGCTACAACAACGAGGCGTATGCGTAATATCTACATAAATACGAGTACTTACCATATACATACATATATATATATATATATATATATATATATATATATATATATATATATATATATAAAACATTTATGGTAACAACGCAAATTCATTTAGAACCGCATACAATGTGCACAGATTGAATTCTAAATGAAAAATGCAAATGAATAAACATTGTATCTAAATAGTTACCGTAGTTTAAAACTGTCAACGGATTTGAAACCGAAACTGGCAAACTTATCCGCTCGCAATCAGTAATCAAAATTGAAACTGCTAAAGTCATCGAATGAGCACATTAAGATTTCCGCCGATCGATAAGCGTCATTTCCTCAACGCAAATCAGTGAAAATTTAATCTTTGCAGTACAAAATGAAAGCAATTCTCCTCCAACCCTATGCAGTTCCAAGTTTATTGCAACATGGAAGAGGCGTTCTAATGTATCGAAAGGTGGGTGTAGACTATTATTAATACCCCAGACGCCCCAAAAGCAAGTTAAATTGGCATTGCATAAATATTTAACCTTTGCCAAGAGTCTCGTAAACTTTCAATAATCAAATGTCGAAAGCTACAAACTGCTGTTGCAACTGATTGAATTCGAATGGCGTATTGAGGTTTTTTATGTTTTTCTTGTTTTGTACCCTTCTTATATAGTGTGAAAAGTGGTTGCATTAGTTTGTCAGAAAGTTTGTTACATTTTGTAGCAGATATCGTAGACCACTTATTGTTTACAACTACACTAGCTGGCCCCCGCCCACTTCCACAAAATAACGAAGAGACAGAGGGTAAATACCTAGCGTACTCAGTATGCGCTGCTATGCCATTTTTGTTGTTCTCTTACATTTGAACGTGGCACCACCCATTTTTCTAGTGGTTATATATTTCCTTTTACATATGTACCAAATTTCATCCATCTACCTCAAATAGTTACTGAAATGTGAGGAATTTGGTTATTCTTCTACAAATTAAGCGGAACACCGCCGACTTTTTCACAGAATCTTGTATCTCTCGGCGACCTTTCCATATCTATCGAATCTCATTCATTTGCGTCAATTAGTTGCTGAGCTATGACAAATATGGTATTTATCTTATATTTATTTCAATTCTGCCGGTGTCCTTTACATACACGTATGTCCCAAATCTCATCCATCTGCCACAAGTAGTTATTAAGATTTGATGAATTCGCGTTTTCTCCTACATTATGAGGAGTGAAAATGCCGTCTATCGGTAATGAAAAGTTCAACGAGTTGAATCGATCTAGCCTTGTCCGTATCTGACCTATGTGTGGCAATCATTTAGTTTTTGAGATATTGAGCTGAAATGGATGCTTTATACTTAGTTAGTTTCTTTGTAAATAAGAACGGTGACAAACGTACCACGCTCACTATGAAGCATAAATCTCACAAATTAATTAAAGATGTATAATTTTTAACCTCTAAGACAAAAATATTTTCATTATTTTATTTTTAATCTTCATTATTTTTTATCTTCTCTATATAAGCACCAATAGTTTCAATACATTTCTTTAGTCTATAGATCCATCTGTAAAAAAAGTCCAGTCGTGCTTTTGTAGCTTCTCAATTTCTACATTAAGTGCATCAAGTTTCTCCACATTTCTACTAAAGATTTTAACCCATTCAATTTTTTTTTAAATTTTTAGAAATAATAAGAAATTAGAAGGCGTCAGTCCAACATGGAATTTCATGCCTGCTTCTCAGCCATCATTTTTTGTATCTTCGCCAACTTTAGAGATTACAAGGCCCACATTTCTCTCGTTGGTTGAAGATTTTTGACGACCTTCTCAAGGCTTTTCCTCTATCGAAAATTGTTCACTCTGGAAACTTCGAAACCACTTGGTAATAGTTTGAAAAACTTCTTCCCACCTTGCATTAGTAATTTTTTAGTTTTCTCGTCTCCATGGCGATCAATCTTCCTGAAGTAAAAAATAAAATGTCTTAAAACAAATGTGAAGCGTCTACTATTTTTGAATATTTAAAAATGAATATAATAGGTACATAAAATCCTAAAATTCAGATAGGGAAACTGCGTTGTCAAACTCGTACCTATTTTCTAGAAGATTCTAGTATGGGAAAGTCAATTTTTTTACTAAGCAAGAGATTTACTGTATATTATATAATATGGTATGTATGTAATTATGGATGCCTTTTACTTATGTTAAATAATAATTTATCACTTAAAATTGCTTTATTGTTTTTCGAAATATTCTCCATGAAGATCAGTGAGTTTAAACCACTTTTGCTACTCAGAATTGAGTTCCGCCGAGCTGTTTAAAAGCTTCAAAAGCATCTTCAGCTGTCGACATATGTTGACAAATGTTGTTCGGGAACAAAAAGAAGTCATTGGGTGTCAATTCAGGCATGTAAGGCGTATTATCCATCCATTGGATGTTTTAAGTACCCAAATTCTCTTGTATGTAGCGATGTGTGAGAGTTCACATTCCCGTGGTGGAGGATGATACGTCTTCGGTGGGTAATTTTCCTCAATTCTCAGAAAACTTCTACCAAACAAATGATTGTGTACCATTTAGAATTGACCGCCTATGGTACAGCTGCGACAGGCAACCATTTGCAAAGAAGTTGTTCGTCCCCGAACAAATTTTGTTGCATTTGGCTCGTCTTGGAACTCCCATACAGTCGATTGCTGTTTTGTTTCGGGCTCATATGATACGATGTCATAGACGAATTTTGAACAACCCTTGCTGTTTTTCTCCAACATTTCTTTGCACGATACATGCCTTTAATGTCCAAGGATGTCTCTATCTCACATGACAATTTCATTCACGTATACCATCGATTATTTCCGGCACAACAACCGTTTTTGGACAAACTTCAAACCTCGTTGCGCTCAAGAACAAAGTTATGTCTAGAGCGTATTAAAACTTCGTTTCCATCCGATTTTAATATTTTTTTCTTACGATTTTGTTTGCTTGTTTGCAAAGTTTTGTGAGTTCTTGCTAACTTTTTATTTATTTATTTTTTTTTTTACTGCCTCATTTTCATGTGGGCGCAACATATTTTATTTGTTCTTTATATGCAATGGAGAGGTAAAAGGGCGCAGCAGATGTGCATGAAAACTGAGACGATTGCACTTGAATACTCATTGCTTGTAGCCTGGCATGCAAATGTCAAATGGCGCAATTGGTATTGAAAATTGCTGGGCGTCGCTCGACGCTCAAAGGACATAGATACCGAAAGACAGACACCATAGTGACTCACTCAGTTCGAATGAATTTTCAATGATTTTTTTGTTTTTTAGCTTTTCCAGTAGTATCTGCTCTCCTTATACGAGTATGTATCTCAAACTACCTTAACTCACACACAAATCACCAAGTGTCGTCGTGTTCACTGCCGGCTTACATGTGTCTATGTGTCTATCTGTATATATATATAAGTGTATATGGTTCTGTTTCAATGTACAATCATTCGGTGGTTCGGCGCACTTTGACATCTCCGAGGTTCATGTCGTGTCGCTCAACTGTGACATTGACATTTTGGATGACGTTGAACACATCAGCAACGACAACAACAACACCATCAAGTATAACCAGGAGCAGTACCCGCCGCAGTTGAGTGAGGAAGAGTTGCGCTTCTGCAATGTCTGCGGCAACGATGACATCGACAACTTCAACATGCCAACAAGCAATGCAACAGGAAAGTCACAAAGTGTTCTCTGCAGCTGAAAATGGTGTTGTTTTCGTAGAGAAATAATGTGCAGATAGAATAGGATGTGTCATGTAGTGTTGTTAATCTCGAATTCTTGATAAAGGTAGATAAAGTAAAATACACTTAGTAAAATTATGAAGTAATAAATGTATTTGTATAAAGCTGCTATATGACTAACTGAGAACTAATTAGAGTCAGCATCGTCTGAAATTGAATCGAAATTCAAAGAAACAGTGCCTCTATTGCATTGGACAATTCAGCTTTCTATGAGGATCAAATTCGATTATTCGGACAGCTTCTGGAAGACCAGCCTGATCACGAATACTTGGGGGTCTATCTGGATAGAGTTTTCACTGTCATGACCCACATCAGCAGAATATGTAAACTGGAATGGTTTCTGAACAGAAAAAACCAGCTGCCGCTTTATTGATTTCCGAAATATTCTCCATGAAGATCAATGAGTTTGAACCACTCAGAAGTGAGTTCCTCCGAGCTGTTTAAAAGCTTCTGAAACCATCTTAGGTGTCGACAAATGTTGATGTAATTTATTTGTAATATTCGGGAACAAAAAGTAGTCATTTGGTGTAAAGTCAGGGCTGTAAGGCGTATAATCCATCAGTTCGATGCTTTAAGTACTCAAAAATCCTCTTGTGTGTACCGATAAGTGAGAACTCACATTGCCGTTGCGGAGGATGATCCGTCTTCGGTGACTCCGATGAAACTCAGTGGTATGCAAAGTTTCAAAGAAACCTAGTAATGAGATTCCGTGACTGATTTCTAAACTGATCTATCAAATTGGCTCAATTTGAATTGAGTTACTTTTCTTCTTAACTTGAAAGCAACGACTAAAATTCCTGTGTCAATAATAAACACGAATGTTATTTTTATCTTTAATTTTAAAATCTGTAAATTTTTAATCAGCTATCAAATATTCTGACTTCTGATTCGAGTATCTCAAAAACCAAGTTTTTCTTAAATTTTTATGTGCTGAATTCTAAACCGAGCATCTGGATCTCTTACATATTTGAGCTACAATTACAGCTGAATTTTCAGATTTTTAAGTTCTTTTTCCTCAATTACAAAATTGTATGAGGTTCTTTTTGTTTTTTTTTTTTTTATTTTATACGATTTAGAAATAGGACGCTTTCTCGAAATGCATAATATACGTAACACAAATTTTGAAAGAAGTGGCCAGCGATCTGATGATTAACTCGTAGCTGAGATCGAAACTAGTCTTCGAAGCTAAAAACATTCTTTGTAACAAAAAAGTTGTTATTATTTTATTCTCTTCACATTGAGAAAAAAAAATCAATTATATCAAATACATGTCCACCTATCTGTCAATTTTTCGGCACCTTTTATCTGTCTACACAAATTTTGATAACCATAAGCAAAAGTATCAAAACGACCATTAGTTATCCATCAGAAGGATGGGTAACTCACATGAAAAGTATGAAGAGTAAGTATTAAAGCTTCGGCTTCACGGAAGCTGCTGTTTTCGATCTGGGCGAGAATGGTGAGAATGTACAGGATCTGCAGAAATTTGACTCTTATGAGA
Organism: Leucophenga montana; assembly: GCA_035044765.1. Classification (NCBI taxonomy): domain Eukaryota; kingdom Metazoa; phylum Arthropoda; class Insecta; order Diptera; family Drosophilidae; genus Leucophenga; species Leucophenga montana. The sequence goes on along the minus strand of JAWNNQ010000891.1, from coordinate 34,468 downwards.
TATTGTACAGGCAGATAATTTACATTCACCGAGAATGTGAAGAGTATTGGGCGGTGGAATTCTAAGATTTTACTGAATAAAAGTGAGTTAATTTAGTTTATGTGGTGTTAATGGCAGTTAAAAATCAAAAGGTTTGCCAAATTGAGTATCAACCACGGGCGTACAAGGTAATCATGCGAACTAGAATCAATTATTTACTGCCCTGTTTCCGTTCTCACTTTCACAAAAAAAAAACTTTTCCGGTACTTATAAATCGAATAGATTTTTCGGTTACAATTCACTTGGAGCATGTGAGTTCTAAAGTATGTAAAATAACCTTAGTACCAGAAAAGTCATTATCAATATTATTGCATAATGTCTCAATGTCTTAAAGTTCAATACAAATCAGCGACCCAAGCTACTCTGTTTTCAATCACAGATACTTGTATAAAGCTCATTTTCTTTTCGACAAACGCAAATGTAAAATTCATTCAAGCAATTGTTCTTGTTATTGGCTTTCAATGTACATACATATACCAAAAGCGTTTCGAAACTGATTTCCAAAAAGGAGCAGGAGCAATTTTAGCAGTAACATCAAGGACAATAGCAGACAATGAATGAATGACAAGTAAATTTAAACACGAACACACACTTGTCTTGTATGCAGAAGCAATAAAACCAAACAGACAAACACACACATGAGGCTAGAGGGCAACTCTGTGCCATATACTCTAGCAGACAGACAGACAGACATAAAGACAGACAGACATAAAGACAGACAGACAGACAGCACCCCTCAATGATTAAAGTACAGTACTAAGAGTGAGTGGAAACTATTCCAATTGTTTTTCAAATGATGCTAGCGAGCGTACGACCCAAATGACAAAATAAATCGAGGGGCGGAACTAATTTAGCCAAAGATTCGAAATAGGCTGGTCCTACAGAAATCATAGAACAGAATTGTCTGCTGTAGAAGTCAGTGCCAGTAAATGAGGGCAAAACCGCAATGAATTGGCCAAAATTAACGCAGAAAAACTTCTACGTTTTGTCTGCGGAAATTGCGTAACTACACATTAATGAAGAAAAATTGCGAAAAGCGCCAAAAATGGGGAGCACTCGAATGCGAAATACTAAGGTTAAGGTTGATGATGATGATGGTGATAGTGATAGTACTTGTACTTGTACTAGTAGTGATGGAACTATTAGAAATACTATACTACAGTTTGACTACTGCTAATGTTGCTCACCAAAAAAATAATAGAAACTTCGAAGGGATGCTTAGCTGAAAAAGTAAATTGCAACCGCATTTGGGCGACACTCATCTATTAGACGCACAGATTTATGTCATTTGCGTCATTTTTAGGTAAGGGAGTGCCAGACACTAGGTAGCAAAATGTTTTGCTGCGATTCATGTCGCTGTGGACGGTAGTCCACGCATGTGACGAAAGCACACCGCAGTATTTTACGCCAAATAACTCGACGTTTTCACCGCCTCTTGACATTTAAATAAAGCTTTCGACATTTTAAGTCGATATTAACGTTTTCCATACAACAATTGGCTGATGGTTTGTGCAAGGACTTTATATATGAAGCCTCCTTTTATAATGTCAATTTTTTAGGTGATATTGACTGCTATCAAAAAACGTACATACAAAAAGTCAAAAGTGGGTGTGGTTTTTATGGGAGCTATCCTAAATTTGAGCAAATGTATGTAACAGGCAGAAGGAGGCGTGGTAGACCACATACATTATAAGAGATAAAGCATTCAAGTTTGAATATTTAAACACTCCCTTCCATATTTAGATAAAGTATATTAAAAAGACATGCCAATCTAACTTTAAGTGGTAGACCCTATACAAACCTGGCCCTCATATATAAGTTTTTGTATTAAAATTTTCATCACTACATCGCAACATGACGAACGCTCAATTACATATTACAATTAGTTACAACAAAAGTTCAAAAGTTTTCTGAGTATACTTTCGTCACTTTGTATTTACCTCGTCAAGAGCTCTTTTTATTTGATACATGGAGTACAGGTAAATTGAAGCCAACAACAACAACAACAACCACTGACTGCAGTTAATGAAGCTGGTAATTATTTCGTTTTCGTTTCAAACTTTTGTACTTATCCAACACTACCCATTGTCGTGGTACAGTCATAATGAAATGCAACCATGCGCCACAACATTATTTTCAGTAGAAATTTTGCTATTTCTATTTCGCATTTGTAACTTTTATTGTCGTAATTAAAAGTAAAACTTTTTCTGCTATAATCTTCAAGTTTGTTGCTATTTATAGCTCTAGTTGCCTCTAGTTAGCAGCAGCATCCGCCCGTTGCCTCTGAAGTCCGGGTGCAAGTTTTTCCATACTATATATATCGTAAATACGTTGCTGCCATAATCGTTAATCATTCGCATTGCATGGAGCCTAATTAATTGTAAAGTTTTGCTTTTGAATACATCATACTAAATACTACTTACTTTGAATGAATCTGCGAAATAGACGCTCAAACAATCATTAATATTGTCACAGATGTCGCGTGTTGTCGAGTTTCATGATTAATTCGTATATGGTAGCGGCAACTATGCCGGCATATTCTATTTCTCTGGAACTCATTACAGCTGACTGTAATATATTTTAAATTCGAGCAGCTACTTTCAAGCGTATAATGAGAGGAAATAGCTTTTGCGTTTGCAATTGATAGACTTAAGTTAGCGTGTAATTTTATTTATGATATTAATTAAACATTATTTTATAAGTAAACTGCAGTAGAAATATATGCAGTGATTGAGCTGTTCATTCGTTAATGCACTAATTACAGAAGTAAATATATTAAGATTATACAGCCTACGATTTAATAATTGAATGTATCGGAAACTCATCCGCTTAATGTAACTAGGATACTCTAAAAAAAATACAGTAACGATATTCAAACGCTTTATATCTGCATCAAAAAACTTGAATCGATCATCTATTGTAAAGTTAAGAACATATAAGAGTGATGTAATTTGCAATAAAACATTACGTTTTTCTATATTTAACTTTCCACCAACTCAAATAAGACTTGAAATTGCTATTTTAGTTGTGGTGTTATTTATAGTGTTACAAATTACCATTCCAGTACCATAATGGTTAGCATTTCCCTCAAATTGTTCAATGCTAACAATCTATTTTACAAGTTTTTAAATGCAACCATGTACAAATATCTAGGCATAATGATTGCGACCTCATAGTGACTTAGAATTCAAACTTAACTGACATGTTTTCTATGCACTGCAGCCAGACTTCAAGCCGGCATTGCGAGTTTTTACTAGTTCTCTTCTAGTTCTCTGTTTGCAAAAAGGTATGTTACATACAAAGAACTTGCAGGGAACTGCTAGTTAAGCAGTTAATACAGAATTTATACATTGAAGTTACAAGCAAGTCGCAAGCAAAACAGAAGTACTGCTTTTGTCTACATGTCAAAGTTTTTCTTTGGACAAAGCTGACAAAATATTGAAAATTAAACTAAATATTAAATAATTAAGAATAAATTGACGCAATTTGATATTCCTCACCAAGTATCTTGAGTGTTAATCCTACGAGCAGGGTAGGGTAGTGGCCGCTGGTTTCACTTCACCATACCTTGCTTGTTGTCATTTGATCAAATTATAGTGTTGCAGACTCTTTAAAATTTATCAAAAAATTATATATGCTGCTAAGCTATTTCACAAATTTACATGTCAAAAGTCTAGTCACAACGATAGTGACCGGCGTAGTGGCTAAAATTTCAAACTCAACAGATATGTTGTTCTATGAACTGTTACTGACTTGTAGCCGGCCTGTACGAATTTTTGCTAATTCCTTACTAGTTCTATGTAGGTATGTGAACGGGCTATTAAAGAGTAGTGAGTCAGAATTTAGCTTCAATAGGCACTACATCGAAATTGCAAGCAACTACGAAAATCCTTTTACACATACATAAACCGATACATGTAACAGAGAATACAGCTAATTCACTTTTAAGAATAAGAAATATGTTAATAGCATATTAGACATATACCCCAGGGGATAGTTTATACAACACATTACAAAAAGTTACTAATTTTAATATAATTGACAGTAACAATTATAATTCCATGGGAAAATTATGAACACAAAACTTATTAAATATGCATAAATCATGATACTCATATAAAAATACAATTATTTTCTTTTCGCGCAATTGTCAAGCATGGAAAGTATACAAAATAATTTGTACCGATATGATTCTCCATGAGTGCATAGAGTGCAACGCTATTTTTTCATAAAGGCCAGGTCAGAAGGTCATATATTTACATGTCATGTTATCTGACTTGTGTTTTGTGCAAGTGTCAGAATATGAAAATAAACTTTTGTGTGTAATCAAACGAGTTCACAAGAAACTTGGCAGCTTCATTTTTAGTGTTAGGCAGTGCTAGCAGAAACGAATTTGCAACACTGTAGTCTAAAATGGATAAAGTCGAGAAAAAAATTAGCTATATTAGCAATTTATGCAGCAAATAAAAAGTCAAATAAAAAAACCAAAAAGGCGAAGAGAAAATGCAATATAATCGTGCACGTAGCATTTGGTGTCGGAAATGATTGATGCGACCAACAAGTGCAGAGAAAGAAGTAAATCAGCTGATTTTCACTTTGAGTGTTTAGAACACTGTTAACAAAATGGCTCGGAAATCTAACAATAAATAGAAATGGAGCTATTTCCAAAACTGTCGCGATATTCTTGGTCACACTAGGTGGCGCTATTATCCTAGCAATGTGACACGAAAATATAAAACCATCTTCGTTCGTTTTTGTTTTCATTTGCATTTGCTGAGAAAAAATGAGAAAAGTCTAATTATTTTGTACAATTTGTATTTTCACATTTTTAAAACTATGACGGTATTGTATGAATTACCACGTTTATAAGACGGTCAAACGGTTGCGCCATCTATACCTTTGATATTTCAACATTGTGTAACTCTTTCAATGAGTAACTTTTTTAGGCGATTGCGAGAAATGAGTTAGATTAATTTGGGATATTCTTTCTCATTTATTTCAAATCAGTTTTTGAATACAATGTCGATTAAATGGCCGCAACTCAGTGACTTTTCATAGTGCCGTGATTTTCGTGTGGGTTCTCTAAATTCAACAGTTTTGCTTATTGACTTCTGATAGTGTGTAAAGAGCTTCATCCATCATCAAAATGTTGTCTCAAAAATCAGCCTCGGAATCGATCTTTTTTGCGACAATATTTCCATATTGCAAGCTAGTGTATTGACTCATAGATAGTTTTGAATGATAATTTAGAATCGTGCTCATTTGTCAAAATCGGCTAAAAAATTTTGGCATACAGAAAGTCTAGATGGCTATCTATTTCAAAATATTATCTGATTATTGTAAAAACTCAAAGCAAATAATTCTCTTTCTATTTTACGCGTTCATATGGACTAGCTATCGTCAGCACTCAGTACGCTACCTTATTATTGTACTATGATTAAAAGGTGCTGTAGAACGTGTACGAAAGATTTTTCCCTTTGTGTCGGATTTCTAACATATACTGCACAGCTCCCTCACTCCCTCTCTCTCTCTCTTTCTATCTCTCTCTCTTTCTACTCTATTCATATTCTGTCCTATCATTGCGCCCTTTCTAGATATATACTAAAATGTTTTGATTATCCCATGAAACTTCAGAAGAAGCGTTTTGCAGAACAACACATGAGCTTGAGATATTATACGAAAAACCGAATTAACTTTATTGTGCTAATGGCCCAAATTGAACTTGAGATCAGAAATGTTATACTTTATATATGTCGGATATATATATTTATATACCTTAATCAAGCATTTTCTAGTTTTCTCTATCGGAAAGTTTTTGTGACAGAAATTTATTAACATGGTTCATTTCTTATGACTAATTTTTATGGGCTTCTCTCAGTGCTTACGAGGTTACCATTTCAAATTCAGCTAATTTGCTAAATATTTAATTGATTTAAAATCGTGTAAACTCTGTTTCCAACAGAAACCAATTCGATAGCCAGCAAACTCTTCCCTCAGTCAGTGCCATTGTTTTCACAAAGGATTATCGCCTTCAAACTTCTCCGCATGCAGATAAACTAAACAACGCCGCAAGTAGCCGCCACAATGCACACCACTGCAGATTTGTTTGTTCGTGAGGTCACAAAGTTTTGAATATGCTTTTGTTTAACTTTGAACAACGGAAAATATGCTTATCGGCGCCTTGCAGTTATTGTCTACAAGTCAATAGGGATTAAATGTTCTATATTCATGCACAAATTGAAGGGTAAGCGCTTTCGAAAAACAAGCAATAAACGCATGAAATCACTTTATTCAATGATATAATTACAATAAACCCAGACCCAAACCGCCACGCTTCGGTGGACTACCAGTGCTGCTAGCTCCGCCGCCAGTTAAACCGCCGAGACCGAGTGAGCCACCTAGTGTATTTCCTACACCACCCAATGACTGACCAACACCGCCGAGTGTGCCAGTAAGGCCACCGAGTAAATTACCCAGACCCTCACATGTGGTAGATGTTAGTGGTGCTAGTGAAGCGCCGAGCACGGAGAGTTCACAAAAGCGGAAATCACTGCCAGCCTCCAACTCCGTATCAACTTTTATAAAAGGTGTGCCCTTGCCAGTGACGCTTTGAAATAGTTTGTCTGTGAATCCTGCAATTGCTCCATTGGATTTAGAGTCGCCCGAAGACTGCTTTGCAAATTTTACCACCATCTCTATGAGATTCTTGCGCACCTTCAGATCATCTGCACTGGTCAGCTGCGTGTCAGCTAGCGGCACACCAAAGATATCATTAGCATCAAACATATAACCCAGTTCATCACCATGGCCGACAACTTCTGGATTTGGATTGGCATTATTGGAGACTATAGGCAAACCATGTAAGAAATTGATGCCTTTCGATTTGGTGCCATTATACTCAAAGCTATACATGAAGGCGGGTGCTATTTTTGACCAGACTTGTGTGGTTAACACTGCAGGCAGATTAAAGAGCACATCTGTAGTTGACTCAACGACCTGAAAAACAAACTTCGTTAAAAACTACTTAAATGCAATTAGTACTACGACTCACCTTCGATATAACTTGATCGAGATTCAAAGTTTGTGGCACCTTCCAGACATCATTTAGCGTTGGCGTTAATACATTGCTCAAACCGGGCAGCACTGGTTTTATAATATCACCCGTTAGCTTATCGATACGCAGAAAACCGGTTAAATCTTGCAGAGCACCATTCAGTGAACCCAAAAACTTCTCAGCAGAACCGAAAACCTTCTCAATGGTATTCAAACTAACCGAATTTGCAGTTTCATGTTTGGTGACACCCGTTAAAAGTGGTATGGGTGTAAAGTTTCCGCTGCGTAGCTGCTCCTCCGCTGCACCTATAATGAGTCCTGGTAATGCACGCCCATCATCCTCGCCCTCGATGTGTGGTACAAAACCAAGATGACCTGAAAAACCTTTGATGAGCGCACGACCAGCCAGACGCTCTGTTTGTACTTTGCCATCGTTCTTAATTATGTCGGCAGCGGGTTTCTAAATGGAATTTATATTTATTTGTTTATATTTCTGACGCATACACTTTCAACTACAACAACTTACCTCCCTCAAACACTGCACAATCTCCAGCTCATTTGTTGCCGGGCAACCGTTTATCTTTGCAACTTCCTCAACGCTCTGTACCGGCTCCTTATCAGTTGCGTACTGTGAGAGCGCTGTTCCCGACATTGCCACAACACCCGAAACATCGCCAGCGCTGCGTGCACCTCGCGACATTGATAAGTACATAGCGCTTGCCGCACCCGAACCATGTCCCATAGCCTTAATCTTTTTGGGATCACCACCGAAGAAAGAGACATAATCGTTGACCCAACGCAAGGCTGATGCCATATCGAATACAGCCAAATTGCCATCGAATTCCTTGGTACCGTCACCCATAATGCCCAGCGAACCGAGTCGATATTGTGCCGCCACTACTATAACACCCTGCTGCGCCATGGGCGTGGCATCATACTGCGCCGCAGAGCCATAACGAAAACCACCCGGATGTATCCAGAATATTACCGGTAAACCTGTTGATTCATCTGGCATTTGTGGCGTATAGATATTTAGTAGTAGACAATCCTCTTCGCCTACAATGCGTTGTAGATTTTGCGGATGTGGTTGTATACAGGGTGGTCCATGTTGCGTTGCATTTATATCGCCCGCCAGACGCTTATAAATCGGACGTGCATAACGGTTACGTCCTACTGGCGGCTCAGCGTAATGTAATCCCAGAAAACTATAGATTCCAGTGCGTTGATTACGAAAGCCCTCAACGCGTGTATCACGATTAAAAACGCGTGTAAACACTACCGGATCATCTTCCGGCGGCGCTTTGGCATGATGTCCGCCAACAATGCGTTTGACGCGTTGATGTGGCGTATAGGAATCTTGTAATGCTTCTGATTCGGTTAGTTCGGATGCATCGCTGCTCAAGGTCGAAGCAAGTTGCAAGTTGAACAACATCAGCAGCGCATTGCAAGCGATTAAATTGCATTTAAGTAGCTTCATGGTCGCCTGGTCTGCTTTGTTGTTTATTGAGTATGCGAGCGCAATGCTTCCACGTTCATCACTTCTCGATTGTCAACTGGAAACTGCCTTCTCAAATCTTGCGCTGCGAGGTCTCACATTTAACTAAGTCGCACAACTCTCGATGTATATTAAAATTTATTTTATTTCTATAGTTGGGATTTTATATATTTCTCTCCCGTTTTTTATTCGTACTTTATGTGATAAACATTTTTAAATTGATAACTTGAATTCTTATACACTTTATGCAGAGCATTTTGATTTTGCCGTTGAGCCTGTAACGTAATGAACAATGTACTTATGTATGGCAAAATTTGATATGAATTTTAGCTGGCTCAAGGTCATACATATTTGTTTAATGTCAATAACAACAACCTTTGTTCACAAAGATTGAATAGCTACGGAGAAAATTGTTTCGGACTCATCTACGAGCGCTCATCAATTCTGTGGCTAATTACAAAATTTTATAGTATATTGTATTGTAGTATTGTAAAACATAAAAGTGGAGGTTTAAATAGGGGCTACCCCAAAATAATGGGCGGTACACGGCCACTAGTACATGTGTATGAAGCGATGTAGTAAATGTGTAAGATGCCGCCATATCGAATTTCAAGTTGATATTGACGTTTTCCATACAAACGTATAAAAGTGGGCTGTGGTTTTATATGGGACTACCTCAAAAAGTGGGCGGGACGCGCCCATTTGTATATGTATATGAAGCGGTTGTCCACTTAATCACATATTAAGCTAATATTGATTTAAATGAATAATTTCTTCATAAAAAACTCAAAATTTCGCGGTAGGTTTATATGGAGGCTACCCCAAGAACTGGGCGATCCACGCCGACTAGTCTATGTGTATTAATCGGCTGACCATAAAATGGCACCACATTGCATTTCGACCTAATATTGACTTTAATAAAGAAGTTTTCATACAAAAAGTCAAAAGTGGGCAGTAGGTTTGTATGGGGTCTACCCCAAAAAGTGGGCGGGTCCTACCCATTAATGTATATGTCAATCAACCGTCCATTAAAAGTTACCAAATAAATTATTAAGTTTATATTAACTACAATATAAAAGTTGTTCATACAAAAAGTCAAAAGTGGGCGGTGGGTTTGTATGGGGTGTACCACAAAAAGTGGGCGTGGCGGGTCAGTCTTGATACTCCATTAAACATGGCTAGATCGACTCGTCGCGTCGAGATTATCACGATTATATCTACGATGCCTCCTTTAATGCGTTACAAACTTTCAGAAAAACTGTTAATACCGTTTCACACTATCGGCGGTGTAACAGAAATCTCTAGACAAAATTCCGTCTGGTGATTTGAATTTCACAAAGAAATCTTGTAGGTGTCACAGAAATCTATTTTAGACCATTTCAAATCACCTGCCTTTGCTAGGTGAAATTATTAATTGCATAAACTCATCAAATCATAAGGTAAAACTTTGTTTATGTGCTAGTTTAATGTATTTTCTTCGTAACTGTGTCTTAGGATTTAAACAATATCTGAATTGCATAAAAAGAAGTTACACCAATAACATTATTTAGCCGAACAATAAACATAGAATATGGAAAAACTCATTGTGAATTATATGTGATATTAAGCTTTAAGTGAGGTTTATTATTAAGATTTAAGCTAAAATAGCCGAAAAGTGTAAACAATTTTTTTTTTACTCATTAGTTCACGGATTTTTTTCTGTTAAACTCCTTAAAATGGTACGACACAATTACTTTTTACTTATTTATTTATGAATATAAATTTATTAGATATAATAGTAGCAATTCTGAAGAAGTTTTTCCATTCACATTAAGTTCTTTATATGAATATATCTGTAACTCGGTATGGAATAGTATATCTTCTTCAGATATTCGAAGAATTGTAAGGCATATTCTTACAACTCTCCACCTCTATTGAACATGAACACGTACTGCATACTTTTCTTATTCTCAAATCATAAAAATGTACTTCAATTAAAAATATTTTTAATATGGAATGAATTTAGTAGCAAATGTGTAGAGCGTACACCGTTTCGTTAAGCCTCGTTAAATCTTGAATTTTTCTGACTACAATTTGTATTCCCTTTACGGAAAGTCACATACTATTTTAAATGCTTGTTTAAAGTTTATTCGTTTTTATAGATTCCGAACACGTACGATGATTTCAACTGCTGTGTTTAAATGATTATGCCTATAGTATGTAAAACAATACAACATTTGAATACGCTACAGTGATGGTGTTGGATAAAACAAGTAAATAATAATATTAATTAACCTAATAGAGAAAGAACTGCGAAATATTGAATGAATATACGAGAAATGATAGAAGAAGGTAGAACTAAGTACAGAAAATTAAAAACCTATTACCTATAATATAATAAACAACTAAACTATGGCTAAGTACCTGTGAATTTTATTTTTTCATATCAAGATTTGCAAACCGTTTCAACAAATAAAAAAAAATTATCATCCCACACTAAAAAGTAAATGTTGCAAACAATGTCAGTGAACTTATATAGCCAAACTGCTACTGTTCCAGAACAATTGAAGCGTAGATTACAAGTTGCGTTCAGATTTTTAATGCTTGGGAATTTATCGCAATTCTATATAGTTTTCATTATTGTATTTGTTATTGTTGTTGGTCCCATTATTAGCTCAGCACGCCAACTGACAGCTACAAGTAGTGTATGTGAAAAACTATTCAAAAATTGCATTGTAGTTAAAAATATTACACATCGCTTCAACTGATTAAAATGGGATTTTCACAAATTTTTTAATCAATTAAAATTTAAAATTACAGTAAAAACAAGTTTATAAACGAGTATAGGTAATACTTATGCACATCTCAACAAAACATTTCTGCACAGCACAGCTTAAACTTTACATTTATACGCTTCACACATAGTATCACAATTTTATCGCGGAGTTTGTAATGCATCAAAGAGATCAATAAGGAGACCCAATAAACCATTTATAGTAGCCGAACAGTTTGGTGAGATATCTTTCCGAAACTTTATAAGAAGACTTTCCGTACTTCTAGACTGGTCATATATAAATATTTTCGTGCAACGTTAACTATAGCCATATACAAACCCACCACACAGTTTTCGATTATTGGGTACAATTTATTTTTATACACTACTCTAGAGGGTAAGGGCATACTAAGAAAGTGCAAATGTATTAAAACAGGCAGCATGAGGCGTAGCAGACTCCATAAAGTATATATATATATATATATATATATATATATATATATATATATATATATATATATATATATATATATATATATATATATATATATATATATATATATATATATATATATATATATATATATATATATATATATATATATATATATATATATATATATATATATATATATATATATATATATATATATTCTTGATCAACATCCAAAGCTGAGTTGGCCGTCACTCTAATACTACACCCGTTCTTGATATGCCACACTCTTATTCTGTTTGGTTAGGCCCCATATAAACCCAGCGCCCACACATACATATGTTCTTGTATGAAAAACTTAGGTTAGGGTATGAATAAATTGTAGACAATATCAGCTTAAAATTCGTTATGGTGTCTTATTATGGACGACCGCTTCTCATTAATATTCTAATGGGCGTGTCTCCCCACTTTTTGAGGTAGCCCCATATAAAACCAACTTCCCCCACTCCCACTCATGTTTTATTTTCTCCTTATTGTAGTCATTGTAGTCATCACTTAAAATTTGTCATTGTTGTTTTTTATGGACAGATTCTTCATTGGTTGTCCACTTATATATCCACTATATATAGCGGCGATATGATTTCTTATTTTGTGTGAATAGTATCAGAGCTTCGGTTCAACTGAAGTTAACGTGTTTCTTCTGTTTTGTTTTCTCTTTAGCTAATTATTGAGCTAACACCTTGAAATATATTATGAAGGTGTTTGTGTGTCGAAATGACTCCGACCGACTACTATAAATAAACATTTTCATCACCTTCGGTACAATTCAAGAGTTTCTTTTTTACTTGTATTTAATTTAAATCAATTATTTACAGTAAAAACATCCAAAAAGAACAGCTGCACATTCGACGCTACATTTAATGTGTTCCATACATTCTGCTTAAACCTTATCACAAAATATTTATAAGTGAGAAATAATGAGTTTATTAAAATATCAAATTGTACATAAGTAGCGAAGGAGAAATAAGAGACAATATAAATGTGCAGCTCGACGAAACGAGTTAGTCCGTCCATCCGTCCGTCTCTCCGTCTGTCTTAGTATGACTATAAAGCAGCCTTTACACATTTATTTCTCAGCTGAGTTGCTGTCCAAAAAAATCATATGAGAAGAAATCATTTCAGTTATGTGTAAAAGCAAAAAAAACCGACACAGCTGAGTCGATTATTTTACGTCAGCTGTTGTAAACACAAGTAGAAAAAGACGCCCAAACGAAAAATTAAATAAAATGAATAAAACATCTTTGCAAATAATTGTAGGCATTGTGGCGAGGAGAGTGCAATTAAGTTACTTTACCAGCTCTAAAATTCATGATAATCACTTCAAACTTCTTCTTCAAACTGATTTGCTTTTCTATTTAACACGAAAAAACGAGAAGTATCGTAATTATCATACTAAAAATGATCAAAAAATGTTCTTAAAATTTGTTTCACGGCCTCACTTCAAACATTGGCGGGCTGAGTAGAGAGCGCAGCTTATGTCACATAGGTTTCGGGTATGGCAGGAATTTTGGGACTTACAGAAAACTGTTACAAATACATTTTTTATAATTAATTTTTTTTAAGTAGGGCTTGTGATTGCCTTAAATTATGTTTTCTAGAAAAAATAGTCTTTATATAGTGCGTCTCAAGTATAGTTCTAACATCTATAATTCTTACTCAGCTTACACTTAATCTAGTTAGGAGAGTCAAGTATAGCACTTATATAAACACACTAAAATTTTAAGAAGGCCCAAACCAATCACACTGCGCTGTTTTTATATTGGAGTGTCAATGATCAGCTGTTCTTGTCGTTGTTTGACAAGCTTTATAACAAATATGTCCATTTCACGTTACTATTGTTAAAAAATATTTCATCAGCTGTTGTGTTTAGATGTTTCTTAAAGTTTTGTAGCTGTTAGCATTTCGTATGCTGCGTTTGTTCTATAATTTTGTAGCTTATAGCTTTGGTGCTCTATACTTATAAATCGTTTTAGCAAATGCAACTCTGTTGGTTAAACTGGGTCTCAGCGTGACCCAAGAGCTTCTCAAGTTTTTTTGCATATTTTTTTGTTGCGGATTCTTGGAGTTTTCTTTATAAACACTAGGTAAACATTGGTTACGAAAGCAACTAAAAACACTTTATTCGATTTCTATATATTAACGCTTAAGAGGCTTACAGCTTTGTGAATACGAAAAACCAGCTCTCAAAATATATTAGTATTGATAATTATATAGTAGGCATAAAATAAATAGAATCTGTAATATGACATCTGTCAACATTATTTGTTCTTCATTATTGGTTTTGTATTATTCGATGCTAGTCGTTATATAAATAATTAAAAAATAAATAAAAATAAAAAAAAATAGTAAAATGAATGAAAAAAAATAGTTACGACCAAGAAAGATCGTGTCGCGAAAAAAAACTAGGCAGTCATACCACCAGATACCCAGCGAGGCGACCATTTACAAGGACTAGCAAGGACGCCTTATTTGGTAAACGCGATGCAAAGCGAATTCAGAGCCAGCGTCCCGCAACAAGCGGGAAGTATCCAAAGTAATAGCGTAAAGCTAAGAAGAAGGAGTACCTACGCTGCACAGAGATGCCAAATTACAGTGAGGATACTGAACGCAGAGATCAGCTAGCGAGGAGCAGGCATGAAGAAAAGTGCTTGACAAAGCGTGGCGAGAACTTGAAGGGGCACGCTTCCTAGATACGTCTTAGTATTGCTGGTAACTAGAAAGCCTAATTTGCGATCGGTTCATTGAAGTAGCGAAAAAAAAAATGTTTAATATATTGTTATACACATACATACATACAGATAAGAATCATCTAGGCTGGTTTCGTTTTGTATAGTTTTGATATTTAGGCCAGCCTAGCCCCACATTATGCACTCACACGCCCTGAGAAATGAGAATAACAATAAATGAGATTGTTCATCTAATTTTTTATCTATATCAAAATCTGTCATTCAATTTGTCATATTTGTGGCAAATGTCTGTGGAACTGTGTCACACTATCCACTTCGTATATTTCTTTATTTATTTATGGTATCTCAGTTGTCAGCTAATAAAGAAACCAAATGCACCAAACTTATGGCTGATGACATTAGAGATATTTGATACTATTTACTTCCATCAGCAATGAGCGATTTAACGCCTGCTTTATTCTTGTTTGTTTTTGGTTCATAGAAAAGCTGAAACTTTCAATCTACTTTTGACCTCTTCCTCTCCTCTATTTTGACTGCTACTGCATAGGTAACACATTTTGCTGGACTGGATTAGCATGCATTCACTATGGGGCTTACAAATTAGTTCGGTCTGCTTTCAAAGAATGGCTCTGGCTGTTGTGAATGTTCCCTATTAACAGCCGATTTGGGTAGATTCAGAGAAGTTAGACATTTATCAATAATATTCAGTTTATATCGCCATAAGTTTCAGAAAAAAACCTTGTTTTTCATTGTATTGAATATGTCAAATTTTGTGTAAAATAATTGGAAAGAAAGTGTAGCGGAAGCGCATCGAATGTTCGAAAGTGAAATAAATGGTTAAAATGCTCCAACTGATATACCATCCAGGGAATGGGTTTGACTTTCCAATAAAGTTGGTTTCAGTGTTGAAGACAAGTCTCGCTCTGGACAGCCTAAAGATTTCAAAGACAAAAAATTGGTGGCATTACTCGATGTAGATCCGAGTCAGTGGTGTTTTTTAAATCGAATTGTGACTGGGGATGAAATAGATAATATGATATAACACCAAGAAGAGAAAATCCATCATCCTCAACATCAAAATACCAAAATAAAATATTCAATTTCGAAGGTCATGTAGGTTACCTGGTGGGACCAAAAAGGTGTTGTGTACTATGAGCTGATACAACTTGGCGATTCCATTACGGGCGATATGTATAGGCTACAATTGATTCGTTTGAGCCGTGCATTACAATAAAAACGGCCGGAATCGAGCAAAGAAATGACAAAGTTATTCTTCTGAATGCATTCTCCGGACATTGCTCCTTGTGATTAGTAGTGTTTCCGATGTATGCAGCACGATTTGGCAGGTCTTCGGTTCATTTTTTTCGCAGAAATCGAAAATTGGCTCCTAAATTGGATCGCCTTTAAAGACGGGTCAGTTTTTCGAGATGGATTTCGAAAATTGCCCGAGAGGAGTTAAAAATTAGTAGTAGTACTTTGATTATTCTTTTCACCCATTTTATTCTGAAATGAATGCATTTTTGACTACTAAAACGCACCGATAGTTTAGAAATTGTCTACCTTAGCGTTTGTACATGAGTTGCTTTCTTTTCGCGGCTTTCTGTTAAGGTTGCTTTCTGTTCAGAGTATACTAGAACGACACTCATAAGTATGGGGGTTACTACAGTGGTATATAGACTATTGTCGCAGAGAAACCCCCTTTTTTCACATATGAAAAGCGCAATTATGGCTTTTGTCACTCTTTCTGCTGAATTCTTTTTCCACAGAAGTTTCCTATCAAGTATAATGTCTACAAATCGTACACTTTCTCCAAATTTCACACTTATATTGTTCAGTTTTGGGGGTATCATCCGGCATCTTGTACATTTTAGTGTAGAGCACAAGCTCTCTTTTATTAGGGTTCACTACCAGACCAAAGAGGTTGGTCACCTGCAAAGTTCTTGGAGTGCTGTCTCCATAAAATCGCAGAGGGTCTGCGAATATTTGGTACTAAATGTCTGAATAGAATGTAAAACCTTGCTACCCTTATATAAATTCAAACATAAGCAGATACATATACTCAAATATATGTATTGTATCATACAACAAAAACAATTGTCCAACAAATAAATACTCGTACTACAATAACAACAACAAACAGAGGAACAAAGTTAAACCCAATACATTAATGGTATTTGCATTTCTACTGATTTTATTCGGTTTTTATTGAATTGATAAAATCACAACGACCCCAAATGTAAAGCAACAAAAACAACAATCTGAAAGTATGCGTGTATGAGTCTGTGTGCTTACAATTGCAGAAGGAAAGAGGGTGGCTGGCTAAAGGATACTTTGGGGGGGGGGGGTCGTTTATGCGCTGCATGGCATCAAACGCCCGAGCTGCCAATTTAATATTCCGATTGCACTTTATGAACACACACACGCACAGATTCAAATGATATGTGTTTGTGTGTGAGGATTTGATTTTTACGCTTCGACATCTGCGTTGCTGTTGGTATTAGTGATGATGGTCTGGATGATGTAAAGGAGATGGTGACGATGCACGGAAGCTGTATGCGTGTTTATTTTGCGCCACAAATGCGTTTCCGGTTTTGCGGATTGGAGTCAACTACAGCTGCACGCTGTTATATGTAGTTGTATCTGAAAGGATACATCACAGATACTTACACATACAGTGTATCTTGTGTGTGTGTGTGTGTGTGTGTGTGTGGAGTAAGTGTGTGTGCACTGCGGTTGTCGTTTAATGGAATTCCGCGTACATTAAATGTGACATGAATGCAATACGCTGCAAGCCAAAAACCCAATATACATCAGCAGCTGTCGAAGGCATTTCGTATATATTTATGCACATTTGTAACTGTGTATATACTATAAGATATAGGTGTATGCTGTATATTTAAGCATACGGTTTAGCTGTCTTTAAGCATTAACTCTGCAAAATTTCTATTTGCAGAAAATTGCATTGACCGAAAGCCATTTTCAAATGTTTTAGAGGCGTCAGTTGACTAAACCTCATATTCAACTAAGCAACTCAAGAAAAATTAATGCTGTAGGCAATTGACATCCCACAACTTTTGTATGTGTTGACGAAACATAGACCGAGAATTTATAGTTGTTCGGTATTCCCGGAATGACGTTGAATTGGCAACCATGGTAAAAATCGATGTTTCACTGTAAGTAAAGAGCCTCAGTGAGATATGCCAGCTAGCTTGGATAAGTTTAAATATTTTCTGATATATTGAATCATAAATTAAACTTCAAGAATTTGTGATGCCTTATTCTATATATCTGGACTATATAAAATGTCATAATAATGACAAATAGAATAAAACGAAACTAGTTTATGCAGAACTAAAATTTTACAGTATTACCATATTCACCCAAAAAACTTCTTTAATCTTTACTGATGTTCTGTAAACTAATTTAATATTCTTCTCCAAAAGATAATTGTCTCTTACGACTTCTGCATTTATACTTAAGAGCCTTAGAGGGCTGTGCCGGTTTCCCTTGCCATGCAGATTTTGAATGTATTAACCCTTTGACGACCGCTCCTGAATCGCTAGGAAATTCGCAAATCAGACACCGGATTGTTCTTATAAATTTATAAGAATGGGACCTTTATATTCCAATAGTCGTCAACGGTAAAAATGAATGCGACTATTTTCGCAACTTGGCATTTATTACGATTACTTGCTAGCGTTGACAACCATTGGAGCACAGTCAGATTGGGTGGTCTCGCAGGTGGTCCAAGCGAACCATCCTTTTTTTGGAACGAGCTAGGTTGCAACTTCTCCAAATAACTTTGGATCTGTAGCTCCATCTACATCCAAAATATTGTTGCAAAAAGAGAAGAGAGAGAAAAAGTTAATTTTTTTCTACTTTGGGGTGATCTAGTAAAAGAATGAATCTGTCCTTAGGTACTTTCTGACAGTCACATTCTTTCGTGTACCTTGTTGACGAAAATCGATTCAATAGTTTTACCTGTAGAAATTCGAAGTTAAAATGGTCACCGGTGTACTAGCGGTTGCCAAAGGGTTGAAGTGGTTTTAAAATTATAGTTTACAGTGCCATGTAAATTTATTTCCCCTTGCTCCAGTTTTTGTATCACACAAAATTGTTAGGAAGTAATTTTTTTAAAATGATCAGTATTTTACTTTCCCAATAATTTCGCGATTTAAATTAACCAGACCTTGAAAATATTAATTTCATAGTGCCCGTTCGTTTTGAATTCAAATCTTCATTTTAACGAAATTTAACGAATTTAACGAAATCATTTCCGAACAGTTTATTCGTATTCGAAAACCGGACCACGGGGAATATTCTCAAAATCTTCATTCTAAAACTGTCGATCTTAATCAAGTGAACATGTTCAGATTGTAAGAAGATATACCTTTTGGTAGGTGTGACATGCTCAATTTCAATTATGATCAAACTAAGTTATTCAAAATGCCTCCAAACCCAGTTCCTTAATGAGACCTCCAAAAACTATTTTTATGTTCTTTATACAGTTTATGAACATTTAACGAAGCATCGGAGATTCCATAAAGTGCACATATTTCTTCACATTTCGATGTGTCGAATCGTCGAATTTGTCCATCTGTCTTACGAGGGTCATCACAGAAGTACACAGCTTCAAACACCATCCGACAAGACGAATACTTGTGAAACTACCCTTGGAGTTTCTGTCCGAAATTTTTCAACACCAGCGAGTAGTCACTCCTCGAGAGAAGCATATACCAAACTGTTAACTGAAGACTATCTGAAACAGCATCTCACCGCAGCGCTATACCGGATACGTTAAGGGACACTGATCCTAATAATAGCAACTTTCGCTACTACTCCTGATCTTTTTAATGATTTTTTTGACTACTTCATTTTAGGAAAGTATATGTTGACAGAACGGAGAGAACAGTATTTACTTACAATCATTAGCCTATCATAATTTGAAACCAAGTGTTAGAAACTTCCCACATTTTCAATAAGCAAATACTATCATGTTTCTTCCAGTTCGGGCTTCAAAAATTTTTGGAGAGAATCTTTCCTAAGAATCTTTTTAAAGAGAAATGGCCAAAAAATATGTAAGAAATCTGTGGTTGCGTTCAGCAGAGCTTTTTGCTATATGATTATTGATATCTTCATCGCCTTCTAAATTTTCTTCCCCTGAAAAGCCGTTAGTTCTATATATTAATAAGCTGGCAGATTTTTTATGGTGTCTACTACGCTCACAGTATATAACCGATTTTGACAAAAAATTATACCATTTGAACGGTATTCATTTGCGGAGGTGCATAATTTATATTTTATCAAAATCGTTTGAATATTTTGTGCGTAAAATGCTTAAACAATTGTCACTAACCCAACGAATCGAACACACATAGGCTTTATATGAAATACAAACACAGACAAATATTAAACGGTAGTATGTGAGCAGCCAGTTATACGCCGAAAAGACTCGCAAGCGCAAATGAGATAGGATAAAACGTACTATTTTTTGTACTAGCTTCGCCATAGTTTTGGTGAATGTCTCTCTGTTTGTAATTATTGTGATTTCCACATGGTGAAACAAACAACAGACACGTTAATGAAATAATATACAAAAGTACTTCTAGATTGCGGTCGATTGAATCCACCGCAGACTACGCATACAACTTTGACTAGATTTACTTCAAGCTTACGTAATAGATGTTGATTTATTTGTAGAAATAATTCAACATCTCAGTCAGCGATTAGTTCTGCTAAACACGCCCATTGACTTGGATCAGTCTTTTGTAGCATAAAATTTACTCTCTTTTAATATTTTCTTCCTCAATTTCTTGCTCTCCATATCTTATACGTTTTGTAACTTCTTACCACATTCAGCAGACTTTCACTTCTTTAAACAAGCTCTAACTAATTTTCCAGCAATGCGCAATTAATGCCTGAAAAATGTGCGCCATAAATCTTCTTCTAATTTTAAACATTAGAAAGAACTTAAAAAAAAATGGAACCTTCTGCATTAACTCAACTAATTGCTAATTACACCTAGTCGTGCCTCCTTAACTTACGCTACTGCAGACACTCTCAACACAGTGAATACTAAATGACAAGCATTTACACACACATTTGCCGTCAAACAAATGGCGGCAAGGATTTGTGGCAAATTACATGCAATTTTTTTACGGTCCAACCAAACAAAGCATCTAGTCTCTTAACGAACCGAAAATCGACTCATAACGAACGCCTACAAAAGGCTTTGGTGAAAAAAAAAATGAATAAAGGAGTGAAGAATACATATGTCCCTTGAAATTGAATTTAATCAAACGGCAAACAAACCATGGTCAAGCAAAAGTCAGAAATCAATCTCGTTTAGAAATCCCAGCTAGGCAGCAGCAAAGGACAAAAAAAAAGTGACTTGGGGAAAAAAAATCAAAAAGCATCATTCGAAGAAAAGCTCAAAACGAGCACAGCAAAGAAGAAAAAGATGTTCTGCAAATGTAATTGATTAAAGCGCACAAATACGCACAATGTGTCGCTTGCTGAATGTCCCTGCTGGAGTATGTGTGTGTGTGCGTGTGTGTGTGTGTGTGTGTGTGTGGATGGATGTCATTTTATCATGCAGCTGCTCATGCTCTTTGTCCCGCTGCTCATAGAAACGCTGATTGTCTGACCGTAACTTGTTTGCTCGCCTTTAATTTCATTTGCGCGCGCCTTTAAGCACATTCAGCAGCCGCCTGGAACTGAGAAGGAGCCATTGTCCTTTTTGGTCACTTCCGCAGCTTCTCTCTGTTACTCGCGCATGCTGTTTGTTCGACTCACAATTACGCTGTGCATACTCGTCCTCGTTTAGCTGCTGCTGCTGATGTTGCTTTAAAAAAGGACATTTTCAATCACACACTAAACGAGGGTAACTCTAAAAGATTTTAAGCGAATTTTATGAGTATGATAATAATTAATCAAATTAACGTTGAAGAAGCTTTCTAAAAAGATATGGTTTTTTTTTAGAATAAAATTTCACTTTTCCTTAGACTTAAATGCAAAACATTATGGTTATTTTATGACTGCCGCTAAGCACACAGAGAGCGTATTCTAAGCGAAGACATGTTGAACTGTTTAATATTGCTATCACTTTCAAATAGATGCAGTTATTCAAGAAGAAATGAGAACGAATGTGTGAGAAGACTAGTGAGAGAAAGAAAATGGTATTTTAAAGAATTATATGAGAGAAAAGCAGTAAACATAGACAACATACGATGTATATGTATGAGAGAGAAGCACTATACAAATCCAGCTGCTGTCGTGAGTGAATAAGCAAGCATTCTTGTTTCTCTTATTACTTCCTGTGGGTTTGAATTTTCTGCGCTAATAAACTCAACTCAACTAAGCTAAGTTCAACTCCGCTGTCTGTGTGCGGCGGCCCTTATAGGTTTTTTGTTATACAACAGAAAAAGGAGCCAAGAGTATGGGAAAATGAGCGAGCTTATTTATAAAGCATTAATGGAAATAAATTAATGAGACATTGCAATGCAAGTACATGTTCCATTGCATCATTAACGTTTGCAGCATATACGTACTGTAATATAAAGTTATTTGTTGTTTGGTTGGTTTTCTAGAAAAAAGCTGGTCGGACGAACTCGGCATTTAGACCTAATTTTGAGTACATATTGCATATTTTAATTATTTTTACTATGTCAAACATACGGTCTCGATATATTCGGCCTACAATAATTTCTCCAATGCTGTTGATCTTATGTTAACTAGTATATGTCAGTAAAGTAAAAGTAGGACTTTAGAAGACTTTCTACAAGCATGGTTCTCAGTTTATCTACGGCCTATTGTTGTCTGCAGTTACAGATTATAAAGCTGATCACCCTTTCTATGGAACCTAGAAGTAAATGTACTGCTAAAAGTCTATAGTGGGAGGCGGCTCTCAAGTGGTGGTCTTTGCGCTTGACGGAGAAGAAATGCCAACTACTGCAGCTTTAAGAATTAGTTAAGTAGAATTCTGGTCCACCGGCCTAACAGGCAAGTCAACAATATTACTTATGGGAAAACTGTTCATACATGCTGTCAAAAATTGCTGCACCCCCAATATAACAGATAAACCGTTATTTCTGTTATATATTGGGGATGTAGTAGCCCATTGGCTGCAGGTATGAACGGTCTTCCATCACGGGAAGCTTAGATCTCTGGCTATCTGGGTCTCAGAAATACAGTCAGCATTTTTATTGATGGTTCAAAACTAAATAAACATGTCGGCGGGTGTGTTTACTCTGCTAAATTGGACCATAATAAACCATTCCAGCTTCCAGAGATCGTAGCAAGTAAGAAATCATTTGTGTTTAAGGGTTTTAAAAGTCGAAGTTGGACACAACAATATTTTCTCAGACACCCAGGGTGCTATAAAGTTACTTGACTTGGCTTGAATACTGTAAACAACTACCGCAAATCGCTTAACGAGATGGCTGTGCAGTTTTACATTACTCTCATCTATAAGCCAGATTACAGAATTATTGAGCAAAACTATACTACCACAGCACTGATCCATCCCAGTAAGGATTGTGTTGGTATGGCAATGGCCACGTATTCGCCGACATTTTAAGCGTGGAACGAACTCGAGATGGCAAAGTATGCAAAACGTTCAGGAGAGCTATGCAGAGTCTAAGCAGGAGACTTTGCTCTGCAACTGTCATCTCTAGACATTGGCCGACTTCAAATGTATCATATAACGATTTACGAAGAAGCTGCTGGGATGAGTACGAGAAGGCAACTAGCGTATTTCCGCATGTATCCAGCCCTTAGTAGAAGAACTGAAACTCTTTGATGTTACCAAGGCTAGTCCGAGATGGGCTCGTCTTCAGCCTTAAATTCCTTCTTAAACTGCCATTCACCTGGGAATGGCCAAAAACGATTCTTTTGCACATGATACAAGAAGCTCACAAGCGGCCGTTAGGACACATATCCCCTGAGTAGCCTATGGAAATTATTTCCTATGTGAGCTAATTGTTAGAAGGCAGCGTCCACCACTTCATTAATAGTTCGCTGGGTTTGGATTTTAATGCGTGGCATAAGGGACCTTCGGCTTCGACCTTAATGTGTTGTAAGCTAAAGACAGCTTCAACAGCCATTCTAACTCAACATAATCTAAAAAACTTATTTTAAAATTTAAAAACTTATAGTGTCACACACGTATTTGTAACTCACACTCATTCTTCTTTCCCTTCTCATTGGCAACGCTTCCTTTGGGGTAGTTGCTTAACAAGTTCTACAATGGGATTTAGCATGTCCTGTGCTTGATTTCTTCTGTCTGTCTGTCTGTCTGTCTGTCTGTCTGTCTGTTTGTTTGTCCGTCTGTCTACCTTAACATACTACAATTTACCATTTCCTTTGTGCATCCTTTTCCACTTGCTTCGTTTTGCTTGTATTTGGCTGCTTTAATTTACATGGTTGAATTGTCATTGTAGCGTTTAGCAATTTTATTGTACAACCCCCTGCAAATGCTGCCACATCTTTTTGAATTTTCTTGCTCCACCCTACGAAGACTGCGAACATGTGATTTATGTGCATATGCTAAGCATATCCTTTGACCCTTGATATCTTATAGTTGCTTTCGTTTCTTTGAATTTGCTTGTAATACTTCTTTTTCGTATAATAGGCTTATGTGTCTGCCGAATTCGTTGTGAGGAATTTTTACTTTAATTTAATTTTTTGCGCAATTGCATTGCAGTGATTGGAAAAATATTTGCAACACTTTAATAGCAATGCAGTTGTATCCTTAGCGAAAAATATAGCGAAAGTGTCTACAGTCTATGCGCTCGACCATTAATAGACACCAACACCAGCCAGCGATAATAAATGGCGTCGCGACAGTTTCCTTCGTTTAACAAAAGTTTACTTCCTTCCGCCTGTCGTCGGCGTTGTCGCCATTTTCTTGACTGCTACTAGTACTTTTGCTTACCACGTCGTTGTCTCCATCATCGCCAGCGTTCCATTGAGCGATTCAGAAAGTAAAACTGGCTTTCACCGCCTCGGTTAGGTCACATGAAACACCTGGGTCCACTCTCACTCAGCGCGTCTAACGACAGCAATGACGATGTTGCCATCCATTTTGTTTGCCTCTTGCCATGCCGGCATCTGGTTTCCTTCTTGGAAGTGCTTGATACGACTTGGTGCTAAATTAAGCTTACATACCAATAACAATGCCGCGCATAGATGCCCCCCAAAAAAAAATACACTTCTTGGAACATGCGCCACCACTTGTAGACTACACGCTACATAAATTCCATCCATTGGATACATTTCAGTTGCCCTCGAATTAAGTAAAGTGA
This sequence comes from Leucophenga montana, assembly GCA_035044765.1. NCBI lineage: Eukaryota > Metazoa > Arthropoda > Insecta > Diptera > Drosophilidae > Leucophenga > Leucophenga montana. The sequence continues at coordinate 9,645 of JAWNNQ010000891.1, read as the reverse complement.
GACGCTCTCGTTTTTCTTTTGCTGCTGTTGCTGCTCCTGCTGCTGCCAGGATTACAAGTTGGCAAATTTGTGAAAATTACTTTTTGTTTATTGTGCTCAAATGCTGGAGTGGAAGTGTGGGACTTAATGTTAAGGCCAAGGTGCAGCTTCAAACCGCAGCATTTCCGGTTTCGGTCGTCGCTATTTTTCGGTGCGCCATTAACATTGTTGTTGCTGTTGTTGTTTTGTTCTTTCAGTTTGTATTTTTATATATAAATTGTACTTTTTTTTCTACTCCTAGCCATATTAATAATTTGTTCGTTTACGCTTCAGCTCCGTCACTCGTAAATTTTCACTAGTATCCCATTCTGGTCGCCTTGCTATCCGGCTTAGTTCTTAGTCCCATTCACAATTGTTCTTTTCACACCATAACAATAACGGCGTGAGCGATAATAATTATTATTTTTATGTTGAGCCACTTAAAAAATGTGCTTTTCTTGGGATGCTTTTCGAACAAATTGCAAAATATGCTTGTATTATTTTATTTGAAACAGCTAATGCGAGTATTCTGTGCAGCATTGATGCTCTAGAATTAAAGAAGTTTCTGTAGCAACAGTTTATGTGGAACTAAGTTTATTCTTAGGTTTTATGTTGTTGATTTTGAGAAGGGGGAAAGAAATACAATGAAAAAGAAAGGAATCAAACTAGTAGAAACGGCAGATCTCTGAGACCTACAACATGTGTGAAGCTCTGCATCCCCCTTAGTACACATAGCCCGAGATATTCAGAGATATGAAATTGAGCACTTTTAGGCCATGGAAAAATATACGTTGGAATCGATGTTAGTTTGTAATCCAAACCCAACAATTGCTACATATACAAAGTGTTTCTTTTTTATGGTAACCATAGTTTTTTTTTTTTTTTAATAATTTAGATAAAAGTTATTTATGCTTATTATTCATTTATTTTATGTAAATTTAAACCTTATCAATTTAATTAGTAACTTTTTCAAAAATATATCCGCCTCGAACATTTTTACGTCATTTTCCATCAAATTTAGGAGAGTTTCTGGTGAAATTCCTGCAATTTCGAGGTATATGTTGGTCTAAAGTTACACATGAGAATCTGGTTTGTTTGCGTAAAGCTTGCTCTTTAAATTTTCCCACAAATCAAATCTGGTGTCCCGTTGCAATAACCACTTCTCGAAAGTAATCGATTAGGGAACATCCGCTGCAATAAATCGATTCTTTGACGAACAGTATGTCATCCTCCATGTTATTTTCATATAGCTTAGTTTCCAAACAGTTGCGAATCATTGCCCCATATGGCTGCCGTCGCACCATCGTCATCTTCGGACAAATACAGATCAGCTACTCTCTTCGAGCATACTCGCTATATTGAAAATAGCGATATTGACATTCGATATTTAGGTCGAAAAAAGTATCGATAATATCGATAGTGCTTCGAACGTTTTTCGAAACAATTTACTAATGATTAGTAATGCTGAATAACAACAGATTAATAATTAACAAGAAAAAAATGTCGAGTGTGTTCGACTCCGAGAAATCCTACCCCTAAATGTGGATAGAAGACGGCCACATGACAAGTGTCCGTCTATTAATATTGATTGTAATAAAATGATTTCTCATTCAAAATCACTCAGCCAAACAAATACACGGACATGTCTAGACAGACTTGTCTTGTCGAGCTTATCAAGAATATAAATTCTTTATTTAGTTTCTTTCGACTCCTATGTGTGAAAAGGATAAACATACTGGCATCATATTACTTTATTCTATATGGTTGCTTTGACTTGTATCGTTTAAAGCATAAATAGATTGCTTCCATTCGAATTTTATTATTGTCAAACCTCACTTAGGATCACATTGGGGTATGTGTGACCTGCATTAAGGGGTCAGCCGGCGTAACGTAACCTATTACGTATACCTATTTAGTACTCTTCCTCAGATATAATACACTTGAGCCAGCACGTTTTCCAATCCTCAACGTTTTGGAAACAAAAAAAGTCACAGGGGCCAAGTCCGGTAAATACGGTGGCTGATGCATGATTACGGTGTTGTTTATGGCCAAAAATCACAAACAGGCAAGGTCAAAATTCTCTGCCACACGTTTCATGGCCAAGACATCAGAAAAAATTGCTTGGGCTGAGCAAACCGATATGCCGAGATCCTCAGCAACTTCTCTAATAGTGATTCGACGATTCTACATTATATTCTTCACTGCCTCAACGTTTTCATCGGTTGTTGACGTGCTGGTGCATCCAAGGCGCTCATCGCCATTGTTATCTTCTCGGCCTTCTGTGAAGAGCTTGTACCATTTAGAACCATTTTTTCACTTCTTTTTTTTTTTTTTTTTTTTGCACAAAGTAGACTCGCCAAATGTCACAGTTAACAGAATCTGTGATGTCTTCTTCGATATGTTACATACATTTTGACAACCCAATATACCCTGTGGACCAGTGGACCAAAAGTTACTTTTACTTAAAGTTCGAAAAGCATCTTTCTAACGTACTAAGTCACATAAAGGTGGCACCACTTGTAAATTTCCAATGTTTTGTTTACTGTTAACTTAAGTAAATATACTCGGGTACCCATCTCTTCCCGTTTTCACTTAAAAAAAAAGTAGCAGAAGTGAGTTTGTTCAAATAGTCCCTTTAACTTCAGGATGATTACAATTTCAATTCCAAGCAAATTTAAATTGCAGAGTCTTCCTGAATGTGATATTAAAACAGTTCCAACCATTTACTTTCGAAAGTGACAACGAGGATATTTAAAAAAAAAAAATTGGAATTTATTTATTTTGTTTTAACTTTTTCAAGTTTAAATTGCAAACTATGCTACATTGGAAATTTCATAAGAATGTCTAGAATTAAGAGCTTTCCTTTTTTATTTTTATACCCTAAACCCAACGGTACAAGGGTATAATAAGTTCGTTGTTTCCTCTAGTTTTTCCAGCTTAATGCTGATGTACTTCATGAATGTCTCGTCTACAATTGGTTCCAGCACGGGTTCTGACGCATTTTCCGTTATCTGATGTGATGCTCCTGCCACCAGTGATGTCTTAAATGTATCAAAAATTTCTTTGCTTGGTCGAAAAATTCAATTCCGCTTCCTAAATTCCATAACTCGTGTGTTATCATAACACTGAAAACTACCACGGTATGTCGATTAGTAATTTTGATGATGAAATTTCTTTAATTTACATTATTTCAGAGATAAAATTGTCAGTTACTTCTATATTTGCAATACAAGAGTGATTGTGATACCGGCATTCATTCATGATTTCCAGGTTTAAATGCGAGGCCCTTTTGTAAAGATAGACACAGATACACCAAAACCACACTCTTTCTGCAGTTTTAAATGTAAATTGATATATTTCGACAGACTGGTTTGTTTTTGAAAATTAATCAAAAAGAGGAGATACTTAGAAACCAATAAGTAAAATAAATACAAATTAACATTTAGGGTATTTACAATGACTTGGAATAGTGCATACCGGTGTTGCGCGCACACTTGTGCAAAATATAAGTAGTGGTGACATGTTGCACAGTCAGCTGTCTGAGACATTGGTTTGCCAATTACGTTTTTACGTTACGTTACGTTTTTACTGTTATTACGTTTGCTTCTTTGTGAATTATCAGCTGTGCAGCCTCAGTGTTATCACACAAAAAGAAAAATACCAAATGTACAAAAAAATACCAATACTTTCTAAACTTTCGTGATTTTTACAGCAGTGTTTTTATAACGATGCAAAGAAATTATTTGTTGAATGGTCTGGGTCGACCATAGTAGTGCAATATTTTTTAGTGAATATTTTCGTTAGTTGTGCAACATTTATCTTGCACTTTTGCACTATTGGAGGACTTTGTGAATACCTTAAATACGTACATAGGTAAACGGCATTATGAGAAGTAAATTAGATAGAGGCATTACCCAGAATTAAGACTAGGGAAGCTCAACTAAATAGCAAATTGCAGTGAACCACTGCTATATATGAATATATGAATTCTAGCTGACTCTGGGTCATTTTATATTTTACTTAGCTTTTACTTTTACTTAGGTACAAGTTCTCATCAGTATGCTGACCGCACATTTAATGACTTTCATTGAACTTAGTTTGCTGTATTACTCAAATCAAAATAATTGTAAAGGGATTTTACTTTTATCGTAATTATTTTTTTTTAAATTTGGTACACCTTGATGTATAAGATTTCTTTTTAGTTTAAAAGATTTATACAAATTGCATTTATTGTTATACGTCTATGAATGAAAATTCGCTGACTTTTGCTTTCAACTTTTACTCTCATCTTTTGTTGGAAACAATGTTTGTTTTCTTTTATCGTAGAAAAAAAGCGCACCTTTTCAATTCATTGCATTCAAGCGCATTTTAATTTTATTAATGGATTTTCAAATCAAATTTATCTTTTACAAAAATCACTAAAAGTACCAAAAATAAAGCAAAAAAAAATTGGAACTTTTACAAAAAAAAAATATAAATAATTCTTGTGGAGAGTAAATTTTCAGCATTTACGCAATGAAAATGGCATTTCGTGGCTCTGTCGAGAGAAAAAGTCATGATTTTAAATGCTGGCAAATAAATTGGGGGAAAAACGGAGCGAAAAGTGAAGCAGCCCCAAAAGGATTAGAAATCATTCAATTGTGCAGGTAAATGGACTGCAAGCGACTTTTATTTGCCTGCCTGCCTGCGTTGCCTGCCTGAGTTTCCTGCTTTGCCTGCCCAGTCTGGCCCAATCTGACCTGCAGTCGACACTTTAATGCGCGGCATATGCCCGATAAAAAAGCAAATGGAGATTCAGACGCAGAAGTCCTGCCGCGCTGTGTCGTTGTGGTGGCGGTGGAAAAAGGGTTAAATTCCAATAGTAGCGCGCGCACTCGATGACTGGCGACGCATTCAATAAAATTCGACCATATCTCAAACCCTTCAAATGAAAATTGTTGCGTAGTGAATTGTTTGCTTAGGGAGCCAAAGAATGGAGCTGCGTTTGTATGGGTCTGAGCTTGGATCATTTAACATGTGCATGGTTTGGGTCGCACATTTTCGTATTAATCACTTTTCGGCTTGAATACATTCCTTTTTATTTTTATCAGTGAAGTTTGTTGGATAGTTGGTTGGTTGATTTTTTTTTTTTTTTTTTTTTTTTTTTGGTTTTGCGATGCTTTGAAATGGTTTTTTGGTCTGAAGTGGTCTAGCCACTTTAATCCTTAACGCAAATAGCTTCCGCATGCGAATTTATTTGCAGCACGTGATAGTTTGACACATGCTTTTTAGAGTAAATCTAACTCACATAAAGATTTTTATATGCAAACAGTTTGTGGGTTGGCGGAAACTCCATTTTAATTTTATTTCTTTTTTCTTATTGATTTGTTCATGCACGAAAAAATCACCAGGAAAATGGTCGAGAAAAGTGGATTAAAACGTTTTTAATGCTAATTTATTGCACATAGGACATATGTATGTGCAAACAGTTGGTATTTATAGACAGCTCTGAGGGAATTCCAACGCGGAAATACAGTCAAGGGTTTACTTTTTTTAGGGGGAAAATGGTAAGAATTAAAAACAAAAGTTATTGTCGCTCACTTTGTGCATTTGTTCACTTAGTTCACTTTGCTATTCAAAATTTGCCAAAACTGTCTTTTGCGCATGTACTATGTGTGTTGCTTATATTTTAACATAAACACACAGTTTAGCGCCCTATATCTTTCTCCCTCTAACGCGACAACAACAAAAAAAGACAGTTTACGCTTGCACTTGTCTCGTTTTGCTCAGTTGCTGATGCTACGTTGCTGAGAGTCGAATGAAAGTGTCCCCATCAAGCTTTTATCGTAAATCATCTTCGTGGGTATCGCTCATCGAGAAGCATGAAACAGAAGACATGAAGAAAATCGAAGAATCGAAAAGAAGTGTTCTGCTGAGAGTGAGCGAGTCTGCTTCATATTTGTCTGTCTTTTCGGTGAGCAGACAGCATAGAAAAAATTGGTTGAGCATATTTTGCGAGCTCTGATTCTCAGTCCATTCTTTTTGAGATACCTCAAATGTTTGACCTTTAACCAAATTTTTCGCACATTGTGATCACAGCAGATGTCATAAAAACTGTGCATGAATTCTTCATTGATTTTCATGAAATTTGAATTGAGCATTCTAAAAAGATCTATCAATTGCATTTAGACCGATCATTGGGGTTATAGAAAGGTGCGTGTACGCAGAAGGATGTTGATTTTTGTTGCACAATAATGCGTTAGTTCATCGTTTGATACATACACAGTGTTAAATGGTAATATCTGAAAGTTTTTAACGCATTGACGGTCTGTCGCAAAAGAAACAGGACTTTTTAAAAATAGTTGTTTCTGATGGCGCCACATGCGTTGTAAAGGTACATCCTTCACTGACATCCAGGTAGTTGTAACAACCAAAAGAAGCTGCCGCAGATACCATAAAGTATATATATTCTTGATCAGCTCGTCTCGTCGAGTCAATCTAGCTATATCCATATGTCTGTCTGAATGTTGCTGCGAATTTGTTTGGGACCAACAAGTCGTCACATAAACTTCTTTTTATTTCAGTTTAATAAAATATCCATTATTTAATAAAATATCCATTGTATCCACAAACCCCTCGACCCCTCCCTCTACTTTTGATTTTTTGTATGAAAATTCGTTTTGTAGCAGTCAATCTCACCTTAAAAATTGGCATGGTGGGTTCTTATGAAAGGAATCTTCACATTTATATATATATATATATATATATATATATATATATATATATATATATATATATATATATATATATATATATATATATATATATATATATATATATATATATATATATAATTTTGTGATTTTGTATGAAAAGCTTTCTTATTATTAAATTTAAAAAAAAAAATTGTCTTTTCTCCTGCTTAATTCACAGCTTGAAACTTGGTGTGAATGGTATTAAGACATCGGATTAAAGCAAAGAAGCTAACTTTTTTTTCTTGTTTTTACTAATAATTGCATTTTTACTTAACCACTTCCCGCATTAGCATGAGTTAGCACCATTCTGGAAAAATACATTTGTCAATGTAAGAAAAGCGGTTTGTATACGAAAAAGTCATCCAAGAGACTAGTACTGACATCCTGAGTGAAATGCCGACGGCAATAATGATGCTCTAAAAGTGCCTTAAGTGAAAATAAATGTATTTTAGTTATACCTTTCTTAAACCTCTTTAACATATGCAAAGCATAATTGATTAATTAAAATTCCATGCAACAAATTTATCAAAACCATTTTGCATACATAAAACGACTGAAGAATATGCGATCAATTCAAAAATGTGCTCCGAATTATGCACGTATTTTTCCAACTATCTACTAAATTAGATTAAACCAAGTCATCAAAATATGCACACAAAACAAATTTCGCTGCCCTTCGAATACTGAAAATCAGCAACAACAAAAAAAAAAAACATTTAAGAAAAACGAAAAACTAAACCGAACCAATTTGGCTTTCCAAACAGCGCATAAACTTAATGCATGGCAAGCAAAGAAGTGGCAGCCAAGCTAAACGAGCGCCGCGTGTGTTGCCAAAAAACAAGAAAAAACTCAATGAGATGAGATGAGAACGCACAGCAGAAACACCAGCAGCAGTCGTGCATAACGCAGAAGCCGCGTTGGCAGGACTCACAGGACACTACTCGAATGTACAACAACAACAATGCGGAACAGAGCTAAAGCGCTGTCCATACCATCCAAAAAGCAGCAGTCGAGCATGACGGGCTAGCTATGAGCTGGCAAAAAGCAACCTAGCGCATCCAGCAAAGTCGTCCTGCCAGAGTTTTGGCTCCTGCCCACAACTAATTTCATTTTGGCCAAGAGTGAAATTTGTGCTCAGTGTGTGTATGTGTGTGTGTGTGTGTGTGTGTGTGTGTGTGTGTGTGTGTGTGTGTGTGTGTGTGTGTGTGTGTGTGTGTGTATGTTTGAGTATTTTGTGCGATAATAAAATGAAAACTTTGAACGCAGCGCGAGCTTCGAATGAACACACCGCATGTCTGGCATATTTAATTTATTTATTTTATGCAAATTTTGGATAATGTATCTGCGGCCGCAGGATAGACAACAAAAGTATCAACAACAACAAAAACATGAAGAAGGGACAAAACAACAGTTACAACAACAATGTCAGCACTAAATGGGTTCGTTCGTTCGTTCGTTCGTTCGCTCAACAAGGTAAAAAATAATTCCATCCATTTTAGCGGTACGAGTGAATTTTATGCTGGCAAAAATTATAATAAAAGCAATTGTTGCCAAACCGCTTGCAACAGAAATTATGCTACATAGATTTTCGAGCTCAACGCTGCTGCCATTATCCTGTTGAGTAGTGCAAAACGCCAGAATGCCAGGCGCTCCTACGCAGACTGCGGTTACCATGATCCAACGCCATCCTCAGTACGAGTTTTACACGCTTCATTGTCTAAAGTGGCGCATTGGGAATGGTGCGCCGGCTTACAAATCTATCTCGAACTCCATTGCATACAACTGTGATGTGCTGTGCTGTATCCTGCCTTAGTACAAGTATTTTGCTCCTGCGTTGTATCTGTAAAATGCGCTGCGCCTGCTTGCACTAACTACTAATGTGCGGTTCGCTTCGTTTTGGTTCAGTTCAGTTCCGTTCAGACGCTCCTCAGCATTTGCTTTTTATGTTAAAAACTTTTCTGCCATAATTTTGATACTTTTCACACAGCAAAAAATGCAGCGGGGCGTAATGTGCTAAGAAAAAAAATATATATATATAATAAAACGTCTAAATACTAGCGCTGTGGGAATTTTTCACTAATTAAAATGGTTTTTCGAGCTGACGTCGGCTTACAAGTTTTGCTGTTTGCATTTTATAAATACTTCTTTTTTTTCTCACAGAACAGACTTTCGAAGCTGTTCTGTTTAATTCTCCATCAATTTCAGCTTGATTTGAGTTTTAAGTAGCAGTGAGCTGCTTCAATGGCGTTGGTAGGGCATTTGCTTTAATAATGAAATACTTTTAAGATGAGTGGAAAAAGATTTTAAAAACTTGCGAAATGTTTGTAAACAAACTTAAGCTTAAGAGCAAACAAATCGGCTTTGAAAGTCACGAAGAATTTTTTAACAAGAATATTTGAATACACTTTTAAAATAAATGCATTTCATATTCGCTGACAATGCATTCTCTGCATTGTTGAAGCACATCACATAATGAGCTGTGTTCCATCTAAGATGGAATTCTTCTTTAATTAATTTGATTTAGCTCCAGAAACATCCAGACTAGTGCATTTTTACTTCTACTAAGCATGTTCTACTAAGTACAGGGTGTCTCAAAAGAAAGTTCACATTTGATTTGCTGATTGCTTGAACGCAACTATTCCGAGGGGCGCGGGGGTATGTCAATCGGTAGCCTTGTTTTTGGGAATTTAGTCGCTATGGAGCGTTTCTCGGGAGCGGGCTGTGCGATGTGCGTACGTGAGTTTTGCAGAAACGGTAATTCAGCGCCTGTAGCGTGTAGAAAATTCTGCAGTATTCGACATGTTCGTCATTTAAATGATGCGCGAAGCCCTCGACTTATTGGAAAATGGGTCGAGAAGTTTGAAGAGACCGGTTCAACACTGGAAAAATCAAA